>PVIJ01002244.1:0-166776 GCA_004024925.1 Scalopus aquaticus | reverse complement strand
CATTAGGGAGATTGGTCTGTAGTTTTCTTTTTTTGTATTATCTTTCTCTGGTTTTGGTATTAGAATAATATTTGCTTCATAGAATGTGTTTGGTAGTACTCCTTCCTTTTCAATTTTTTGAAAGAGTTTGTGTAATATAGGGATTAGTTCATTTTTGAACGTTTGGTAGAATTCGTTTATGAAACCATCTGGTCCTGGGGTTTTGTTTTTGGGGAGGGTTTTGATTACTGAGAAGCAAATCATTATTGATAGTTAGTATTGGGGGTTGTAATCTGCTAAAGTTTGCTTTTATAATAGTGAATTAGTACTTATAAAGGTTATATAATCAGTGCTATTATAGTATGCTACTTACCAGATGTATCTATTATCTTTGAATAGTTTTCATTGCTGGCCTTGGGTTTATTTAACTTTTGAAGAGGAGTCTGAAGCTTTTTATTTTATTATTATTCCTAATATTGTGATGAAATGAGAAAGGAAAGAACTAGACGTACTAGTAATAGTTAAAATAGGAGGCCATCAAAGAAGCATATTAGAACATGATCCTCATATCAGAGGGTTAAATTATAAACTTGGACTTTGCAGTTACTGAATAGTGATTGCATGTAGTATCCAGACTTAGCAGTTGAGAGCACAGGATTGCAATGTTGTGCTGGAGGAAAGTTGCAACAGTTACTTCTTGAAAATTGAATCTTGGCAGTTTGTGAAAGAGTTTCTATAGGCCACACTGTTGAAAGTACATTAAGTTTTATCCTTCAAGTAGGAGGAAGTGGTAGAGTTGTGAGAAACATTTTAAACTTTACCAATTCTATTTTCTGAGCTGGGTAATCAAATTTACAGGGTAAATACCATCACTTTTCCCCTCTGAATGAAGGCATTAATGTTTCTGATGTCAGATTTGCTTTTTTTCTGTTTGAAATGTTTGAAAATTTATTTAATAGATACATGTTTAAGAAACAAGATTTTGGTTCTCAGCAAAGGGGAGCTGATGATGGGAACTGATGGGAATAGAAGAACCAGGGGGTATGTGCCAGTGACTTCTCTGGCACTTAAAGATAGAGATTATGGGACTTGTCAGCTATTTATCCCTTAAAAATCCTTCAGACACTCAACCACATTCATTGACTTAGCCCAGCATGTGGGCCAAGAACACCCTTCAAGTCTAACTCATTTGATGAAGAAGGACAAAGTGAAATAGATGGTGGGCTAAAGCTACAAGTTGGGAAAGACAGAGAAGATTCAGGGTGGGCTAGGGTGAAGAAGAGAGAATTCAAATTCAATCCAGATACCCTCCCAAGAGCTTAGTCCAAGTGTTTTTGCTAGATTTAAACTAGCAGGGGCTAATGAGGAAAAGGCAAGGGAAAATAGAAAATTATGTATAAGAAGACTGAGAAGAATTTCAAGAACTTTATTATTTTTTTAAGATTTATTTTCATTTATTTATGCAGCGAAGAACTGGAGTGCAGGCCAGAGGTTCAGAGGGTGAGAGAATTCACCAGAGACAGGGTGAGGAGCAGAACAGGCGTGTCTACTGAAATACATTGCCGAGGGGAGCAGCGAGTCAGACAGGAGAGGTCTGCTGTGCCATGTGGGTCAGCTCCCTGGCCTGGGATCGAACTCATGCTACAACTGCTAGAGATAGTTTGATAGTGCTGAGACTTTAACCCTGCACCACCGGGGAGACCCTCAAGAACTTTATTCTTGTGGTGCCCCTTCAGAAGACCCTCAAGCCCACCTCTGTGAGCTCAAATCCTGCTGATGGCATATCTCTGATTCATTTTCAAAGACACCCAATTTTTCTGTAGTGACTGTATATTTATAGTACTTGAGATTGCCCAGGGATGTATCTCTTTCTCTATTAAACTATGAAATATGATCTTACAGTTTTTTGAATTTACTAAAATTTATGACTCTTAAGACATTTTGTCAGTCAGGACAGATTAGGTTATGCTGCAGGAATAAACATCTCTCAAAGCTCCCCAGTTTAACATAATCCAGGTATAGGTGGTGCATATGCACATATTGAAGTGTGAAGCTGTACTTCTGAAATTTATCTAGTATTATTAAGCCATGGTAGATCAATAAAATTTTATTAAACAATAAAACAACCCAGATACATTTTGTTCATTGCATAGGGTTACCGTGGGTTACTGGGTGATTTATTCCTCAAATCATCCTTTGGAATGTCACTGGTCTTATGGCAGGGAGAAGAAAATGTGGGGAGTGCAAACTGGTTTTTGAAGACTTCTGGAATTATATTTGTTTCCATGTCATAAGCCACAGCAAACCACACAGCCGTGTCTCCTGGTCAGTGGGTATGAAAGTGCAGACATACAGGTGCCTAGAATGTGGGCAACCAAAGTCATGTGGGCTGGAAGAATGACAATCACAGATTTATAGGAAATCTGTCTATTTGGTTTGAAGTTTCCTATAGTCATTTATTATTCACTGTTTATCTTTCTGAGGTCTTTTCTAATGAAAAAATAAAAAGAAGCGGTAAAATGTTTTCTCCCAAATTTAATTTCTTAAATTGAGTTTAAATGTTGTAAGTTTAAGAAATACTTTTTTATAAGGGAAATTTTAAAAAGTTCTAATAATATAATTAAATAATCTTTGTTAATAATAGTTACTAATTATGAAGTAGATTTTTACAGTCTAGACTGTAAAAAATTTATATTTTTATTTAAACATTTATTTATATATAAACTAGTATTAGATATTAAAAATTTAATGATATTGGGCCTCCCTGGTGGCGCAGCGGTTAAGCTCTGTGCTGTGGAGCTGTCAGCAGTGGCAACGCGAGTTCGATGCCGGGCCAGGGAGATTCCCACATGGCACGGCAGACCTCTCCTGCCTCGCCCACTGCTCCCCGCAGCAGTGTATTTCCATCTCTCTGCTGCTCCCCACTCTGTCTCTGGTGAACCCTCTCACTGCCCCATGCCTTTGGCCTGTACCTCAGCTTGTATGCATAAATAAATAAATCTTTAAAAATAAATTTAATGATATTAATATTAAAAGCAATAATATTAATATGAAATATACATATATAGGATGCTACTACATATAGAAATGATAAACCATCACAAACAAATGAGTACAGTAAAGGTTAACCAAAAAATGAAAATATTTGGAAAATTGACTACAGATAAAGGGATAAAATTGTTCTTCTCTTTGTGACATACATGTATGTATGTATATATACACATATGTTATACACATGTATGATATATATGAAGGCATTACATATTGATTATGTATCTATTTAATATACTATATATTGGCTAAGAGAGCAATGTAAAAATTGAATCCAAAAGAGAGTAGTGTCAATTATTGTAGAGGAAAAATCACAAAGGAACATGAGTTTGAGAACATACACATTTTAAATATTTTTGTCAGTAGGCATCATGAATTAAAGTTAGTGAGTAAACTGAGTAAACAATTTATAACAATGTTGTGCTTTTGAAAGTCTTATATAAAGAACTTTTAAAAATTGATGATATATTGTACTTAATCAAAGAAAGCAAAATTTAAAAATTTTTTTATATCTCGAAATGAAAAAGATTGAGGATAATTTGTTTTTAGAAGTGTGTGATGAAATGGACTTTCAGGTAAATCCAATGGTGTATAAATTGATTCAGTATTCCCAAAAGGCAATAGCAATTTGATGTGTATATGTGTGTGTGTTCTACTGCAGGACTCTAGGTTGCAGATGTCATTTTTTTTAAAAAGTGACCAATATTTCTCTATAAGAAACATTAGCCTAGTGATGTCAATTTGAAGAGGTTTTGGATTCCTTGGGTTACTGTAATAGGGTGGTCCCCAGGAAAAGGGGAGGTTCCAGCTTCCTTGCTCCATCCAAGGGAGAATGGAGCTAAGCAGGGAGGAGAAGAAGCTGGGGAGACTGGGGAAGAGAGGAAGCAGGATGGAGAACGAGAAGGCGACCCGGAGGCAGCGCAAAGAGCAGAGAGACACGTGAAGAAGCGGCACTTGATTCTTGCCCCTGGACTGGTTGAAACAGACGTGGGTGAGAGACTCATGGGGAGGCTGACAGTGGCAGCTTTGATCTTGATTTGGCTCTTTTCCTTCCAGACTGTTTCTGACCCTTTTCTGTGGGTCCCTTGTCAGAAACTGCTTTAGATTTGTGGCAGGCTTTGGGGCCTCAGGCCCTGCTTTGGGCCAACCCTGTTGGGCTAGGAATTTACCCACGAGGGGATGAGTGACTTCAGGTGCTTGATTTGGAAACTCTATTCTTTACCATTCTCCCCCTTTCTTTATTGCACACTAATTGTATTAAAGTTCCTTTCCATTGAAGGTCTTACACACTAGAGTGTTTTTGTCTTGATGCGGTGGATGGAAGAACCTATATAGAATGGTAAGATTTAGGGGTTCTGAGGTGCTCCTCTCCCGGGCCTCTGAGAAATGTTTCACCAGAGCTCCCCTGCTGAGCGGCACACAGAATTTCCCCAAGCAAGTCTCTCCCCATGAGGCACAGACATTTAGTTATAGCCGAAAGAGCAGGTTTATTATGGAAAGGGAAGGGAAGCCAAGGATGCTTGCACAGACACAAGCGGGCAGAAGGAGCTGCCTCTGAAAGGGACAGGTTTTTTTTTTTTTTTTAAAGATTTATTTATTTATACATACAAGCTGGGGTACAGGCCAGAGACGTAGGGCAGTGAGAGGGTTCACCAGAGAAAGAGTGGGGAGCAGAACAGGCAGATCAGAAACACACTGCTGAGAGGAGCAGCAGGCGAGGCAAGAGAGGTCTGCCACGCCATGTGGGATTCTCCCGGCTGGGTATCGAACTCACTGCCGACAGCTCCACAGCACAGTGCTCAACCGCTGCACCACCAGGGAGGCCCTGAAAGGGACAGGTTTGTTCAAAGAGAGGCCTGCACTGTCCCAGGTGGGCAGCGGGCAGCAGGCAGCCATGGGAGGCGCTGCTTCTGCTGCTCTGCAAAGGGAGAAGGTAAAGAGACGCCCCTGCACTGGCACAGGGGGCAGGGACCTGCTGCCTCTTGCAAGTGCCAAAATTGCACAGGTATAGTTTCTTCTCTTTGAGGGGGGCTCAGTCCTTTATGGGATTGCTAAATTAATTATTTCTAGGGTTGGCGCTTAAGGATTCTTTTCTATATTTGGCTTGACTAAGTCAATGGAAAGAGCGGTGATTCTTTTACAGAGGCTCTCAAACTCTGTGTCCCTAGCTGGTCTGCACCTCAATCTGCGCCTCTGGATATTTTACTTTTCTATATCTATTGTTTAAAAACTATAGTAATCATTTCTACCCCCACCTCTCTTCTGGTGGGGAACCATGGAAAAGGGTAAGAAATGGCCCGACAAGTCTGGAAGGAAAAGAGCAAAATCAAAACCAAGATAAAAGCTGCCATTGTTAACCTGCCCACAGGCCTCTTACCCACACCTGTTTCAGCCAGTCCGGGACCAAGAAGCCAGTGCAGCTTCTTCACGTGTCTCTCTGCTCCACGTGCCTCTTCCAGGTCCCCTTCTTGCCCTCCATCCTCCTTCCTTCCTCCTCCAGTTTCCTCTCCAGCTTCTTCTCCCTGCTCAGCCCCACCCTTCCCTGGGTGGGGCAGAGAACCCGGGACCTCCTCCTCTCCTGGGGGACCACCCTGTTAAAACATTATTGTGAAAGACAACTGGGAATAATTCCGGACTAGCTTTATTATTGAATAGGTATTGAATGAAATATTATTCCAGCAGTAAATATTTTTAAAAGAATTTTCAGGTCTTGGGGAAAAAAACCCATAACACAACCTTAAACACAAAGGCAAAATATTTATATAAAGAAAAAAAGAAAGAAAATTCTCCAATATGATTTTCTGTTTCCTACAGTGAGCATTAGTTACTTCAACAATGTGGGCAAACTCCTTAAAACCTCTGGATTCAGAATGGACAGTGAAGAGACAGCACTAAAAGGCATTCAGTTGACCTTCACTGAAATGATTTGCTTTAAAATGAAATAAGAATCTTGTCATAGTAGAATAATCAAATCTTTGAGCTGGAAGGCCCCTTGCAGGTCACTTGGTCCAGTAATCCACAGTAAACCAATCTTTAAGTTTAGCCAATTTATATTGCTATATTCATTATCTGTAACTACTTCTGGAGCCAGGCCAATTTGTTATCTCCTGCAGTTCTTGCTTAACATTGCTTGCAGGACATATACTGTTTGAATTTCCTCTCAACTCACCACAAAGAGAAGCCTAAATTCTTAAAAGTTTTTGAGGGTACTCTTAAAAAAGAATATTCTATGATATTTGTAATTGAAATATCAAACTACCCCAAATTTGCAAACAATTGAACCATATCATTGAGTTTAGCCTGTAGAGGCAGATTCATTGTATGATGACTAAGGGCTTGGTTCTAAAATCTGGCTGCCTCGAGCAAGTTACTGTCCGATGAGTTTCTTCTTACATAAAAATGGATTTGAAAATAGAACCTACATATCAGGGTAGTGTTGTTTTTTGATTAACTGAGTTAATAACACATGCATTCTTGACCTAGAGTAAAGGGACTTTTGTTACTGGATAACAAGGAGAAAATGCAATTTTCCTTATTCCTTCTGCTAAACACTAAAATCCTAGCTGTAACACATAAAGGGCTCTGAAAGGTAGAGAGAGGAAGCCGAACCAATAGGAATTTTGGGATATAGGGAATGACAACAATCAGTCCCTGGATTTTCTGTTTGCTTACGTATCCCAGAGTGGGTGCAGATTGGCGTATGGAGGAGGAAAAAGCCCCAACAAAAACCTTCATTTTCTGGACAAAAAAATAAGGAAGGTAGGAACCTCATAAGACAGATAACTTTTAGATAACAACCCTGATCCAGTCAAACATATCAGGAAAAAAAAAAAAAAAACATTTTCACCAGTAAAAATCTGCCGAACTGTCTAGAGTTCTACTCTTGCCAGGCTGTGACAGAGTGTTCCAAACACTCCCACCCCCAGCGATGGTGTCAGAGAAGTTTATGTGGGGTGCTGGAAGTTTTCTCTTCCTGAGCAAGGAGGTCAGGAGGCTCTTCACAGTGTCCTTAGAACACACATGGGAGTGGTAATGAGGAGGCCCCCCTCCTCTCAGCGAGGAGGGTGTCACTTAAGCTAAGTGGCATCCTGAAGTGTCACTTTTGTCTAGCAATAATGAGATACCCCTCACCTATACCCCTTATGTTGTTAGCAGACAGAATGAGGAGCACCCCGGGACCCGCAAACCTACCTGCTCTAAATGGTGTCTGCCATCTGCTGCACCAAGACAAAACATACTTAGTTAAATAAGACCTTCAATAGAAAAAAAAATCTTTAATTAGTGTGTAATAGAGAGAAATTAATATGCACTAGAGAGAAGACTAAAGAAAGAATATAGTTAAAATAGTTTTGGGCCTCCCTGGTAATACAAGGGATTAAGTCTCAGCACTATCAAGCTATGGGCAGCCTCTGTAGCAAGAGTTCAATCCTCACCTAGGGAGCTGATCCACATGGTGCAGCAGCTTTTGTATTCATAAATAAATCTTTAAAAAAAAAGTTTTTCAATGAAACACTCAACGTTCCCGATCCCCTCATGGGTAAATGCCCAGCCAAACAGGGTTGCCCCAAAGCAGGGCCCCTGAGGCCCAGAAGTCTGCCACAAGTCTAAGGCACCTTCTGGCGGGGACCCATAAGAACGGGACAGAAAGGCCAGGCATATATGAAAGGAAAATAGCAAAATCAAAATGTGACAGGGTGGTCCCCAGGAAAGGGGGTGATGCCAGTTCCCTGCCCCACCCAAGAGAGGGTGGAGCTGAGCAGGGAGAAGGGAAGCCAGAGAGGAGACTGGGGAAGGAAGGAAGCAGGACAGAGAGCCTGAAGACCTGAGGAGATGCAAGGAGCAGAGAGACATGTGAAGGAGCTCACTGGCTTCTTGATCCTGGACTGGTTGAAACAGATGCGGGGGAGAGACTCATGGGGAGGCTGACAGTGGCAGCTTTTACCTTGGTTTTGATTTTGCTTTTCCTCCCAGACTTGTCTGACTGATTCGACCCTTTTCTATGGGTCCCTGCCAGAAGATGCTTTAGACTCCTGGCAGGCTTTTGGGCTTGGCTTTGGGCCGATCCCATTTGGGTGAACTTTTACCCCCAGGGGATGGGTAATGATGTAGTTAACAAGTTTGTCTTCTCCCTATGTCTTAAATCCCCCCCAACACCCCCCCCCCCATTTGACAGGCTTGTCTTCTTGCATTTCAAGGAAAAGGGAGTTAAACAACAGCTGTTGAGAAAAGCAAGCTGGCGCCCACCTCTCCATGCTGGCCACTTCCCCGCTGTCCTTGCAGACCCTTGCCCAGCTCCCTGTTCTTGCCTTTGTGTGAATGCCCCTGAGCCTGCCAGAGAGCAGGGCGCGGGCTTTCAGACAGAGTCTGCTGCCCTCCTCATTTGTTAACAGATTAAACCACTTTCCTTTCCCTCAAACTCTGTTTCCTTTTATTGGCTGAGGGAAACTGAGGCTAAGGCTCGGTATCAGTAACTTTGGGTGCTTGATTTGAGAACTATATTTTTTATCTTTTCTGTATTGCACACTAATTAAAGTATCTTTCCACTAAAGGTCTTATATGTTTTGTCTTGATATGGTGGATGGCAGAACCTATTTAGAGCAGGCAGGTCTGGGGGTTCATGGGTGCCCCTCTCCCTGTACCTGTAACAAAAATACAAATCAAGAAAAGGGCTACCATTGTCAGCCTCCCCACAGGTCTCTCACCCACATCTGTCTCTTTCAGGTGTCTCCTTCCATGTACCCCAGGAACTTGGTATAAGTCCAAGGCCAAGAAGGAAGCATGGCTTCTTTTTCACATGTCTCTCGTCTCCATGTGCCTTCTCCAGTTCTTCTTCAAGTCCTCTTCTTCCTTGTCTTCCAGTTCTTTCTTCAGCTTCTCCCCTGCTCAGTTCCACCGTCCCTTGGGTGGGCCAGGGAACCTGGAGCCTCCCCTTTCTATAGAGATCACACTGTTACAGGGTGTCAGTGGAGGCCCAGTGGCGAACTGGGACTTTTCCTGGACCCTGTAGCAGCAAGGCATCTCCCTCCTGCATTGGCGCAGTGTCAGAGGAGACTGCGTCAGCACATATAAATACTATCCCCAACAAGCTCCAGAATTTCATAATAAAATACCCTCAATGTCCAAGACACAGCCAAGTCACAGGAAAATCTCAACTGGAACGAGAAAAACAATTCGTAGAAGCCAGCACTGAGGTGACACAGAGATTGGAGCTATCTGAGAGGGATTTTAAGCTAGCTCTCATGAACATTCTTCAACAAGGGGTCCTGAGCATGCTTGAAACAGTTTATTTTTTTTTTAAATCTCTCATTTAAGAAATAGAAATCCATGACAAAGATAAGAGACCTAAGGAACCAAATGAAATTTGAGAACTAAAAGATGTAATATCCTGGGGCCTCCCTGGTGGCGCAGCGGTTGAGCACTGTGCTGTGGAGCTGTCGGCAGCGTGTGATGCAAGTTCGATGCCTGGCCGGGGAGAATCCCACATGGTGCGGCAGACCTCTCCTGCCTTGCCCGCTGTTCCCCTCAGCAGTGTATTTCTGATCTGCCTGTTCTGCTCCCCGCTCTGTCTCTGGTGAACCCTCTCGCCGCCCCACGCCTCTGGCCTGTACCCCAGCTCGTATGTATAAATAAATAAATCTTAAAAAAAAGAAATTAGAATTTAAAAGATGTAATAACCCAGATAAAAATTCACTGTGGTTCAATAGCAGAATTATGATCACAGAGACAAGAATCAGCAAACTTTGGTATAGAAAAGAAAGGTTAGTTTTAAGTAAATTAATATGATGTCATGAATCAGACCATCATGGCCACTGATTTGCCAAAGCAAGTCACTGTTAAATGAGCCCAAACAAGGGAAATAGTCTTTACTCATGAAGGTGGGGCAAAGGGAGAAGATAAAATATTTTTGATGGAAGAAAAGCCAAGGGGGAAATTCAAACATTAGGTCTATCACACTTGGCAATTCAAAATAATTAGATTAAACCACTTGTAAGATAGTCACAGTTTAGAATTATTGAAGTGTATAGGGTCATTTGACCCTGATTAAGTGATTCTTCTTCCTGCTGCCTTTGGTGTCTATTATTTCTTAATGCTTCCAATGTATCTGTAGCTGCTTTTAATTCACTGCTTCAATTCACACAGGGCTCTTTGAGGAAAGACATGAAGGTGATACTCAACTATTTTATAACAGGACTTTTTCTTCTTGCTTTGATATTTTTTCCTGAAATTTTGCATTGTTACAATATTTGGTAGTCTGACAATGGGACACATGGGCTATTATCATTATGTATTTTACTCTAATTAAACTCCTAAAAAATGTGACAAATGCAGAGCTTTTTCTTTTGGAAAAATGAACTATATTTCTTTAAAATGTATCTCCATCTATCTACATGATATTTCAAAGTGAGGCATTGATCAATTAGGAGATGTTTTAAAGGTTTTTTAAAAATCAATTAAAATTTTACATGTATGTTCATTCTTTATTCAAATTATGAGGCATTTCCAACATGCAGAAAAGAGCTTATATATTCTTTATGAAATTGGAAGCATCAAATTTAATTGCAAGAAAAGTGTATATTTAACTTTTTCAAATAATTTAATTTTCCAGGAAGTTTGTCTTTTTATAGCAGGTACCCAAACTTTGGTCACACATTTACCATTTGCCATCGCAGCCTAATGTGACTGTGCGCCTTTATAAACAATTCATGTCATCTATGTAAAGTAGATTATTTTATGCTCTATACTCTAGTCTTATCCTAAGCAACAAAATCCACAAAGTTGTCATCATGAAGTGTGAGGTATGTTTTTCTAGTGCACATCAAAATAAATACATATTTATTAAAATAGAAATGTCACTTCTATATCATTTTAAATATCTAGTATACAGCCATTACTACCTGCACAATATGCATGGGAAAACACTTCTAGGGGGCAGCTCTGCAAACTAGAAATCCTAGAAGCTAGGGAAGCAACAATATATTTTGAAAAGTCACTCACTGTTTAATTCCCAATTATTTTTCAGGTTTGTAGAAGGGATGCTTAACATTTGCTACAATGCTGTTGATCGTCATATTGAAAATGGTAAAGGAGATAAAATTGCTATCATCTATGACAGTCCTGTTACAAACACTAAAGCAACTATTACCTACAAAGAAGTCCTGGAGCAGGTAATATAAAAATTTTTCTATATATGTTATTTGAATATCATGCAGTATTACTTAAATACATACATTAACATTGAGTAATCATTTTTTAATGTAATGTTTATTTATTAGATAATGTTGGTTTGTTGTCTGTATTTGGGGAGTGTAGAAATCCCCCCCTTCAGGTATTATTGCCATAGTGCACCCAACGCCAAAGCACCCTATACTGACTTTGTCCATTTTACTCCCTCCCCACCTTGCTCTAACCCCATTTTCTCCCCTCCCCCTCTGCATTCCTTAATTCTATAATCAATTTTCTGTTTTTATCTATTCCTTTGTTTTAATTTCTCTAATTCCACTTTAAGTGACACCATCTATTATCTTTCTCCTTCTGACTTATTTTACTTAGCATAATCCCTTCCAACTTCATCCATGGTGCCACAAATGGCATGAATTTGTCTTTTTTGATTGCTGAGTAGTAGTCCATTGTTTATACATACCATGTCTTTTGATCCACTCACTTGTTTTGAGTGTTTAAATTATTTCTGTATTTTGACTATGGGAAATAGTACTTCTATGAATATGGAAGTGCAAATTTCCTTTTGAGTAAGTGTTTTTGTGTGCTCAAGTAGATACCTAGGAGTGGAATTGCTGGGTCATATGTGTGATCCACTTTTAATCTTTTGAGGAAACTCCTTGACTATTTTCCATAAAGGCGGAGCCAGTCTACATTCCCACAAAGAGTGTAAGAAGCTTCCTTTTTTTCCACATCCTTTCCAGCATTTTTTGTTTCTTGTCTTTTTTTATAGGGGCTCATATCAAAAAGTCCCATATCTTTGATTGGGTTATTTGTTTTATTGACATTGAGTAACCTTTAATTCTTTTAATTCATTAGCATACGTTACTGTTGCAGTTTTACTTTTAGTGAGCATTTGAAATAGAGGAGTTTAAGCTTGTTTAGAGTTGTTTTCACCCTTAAACGTAACTTTTACAGTCCTGAAAGTTACTCATTTTATAGGGAAAGGTTAGGAAATCTCTAAAACTATACTTGATTCCTCTTTGCTCTTTGCTTGCCATCCACATTACCACCACATTTGTCTAGTTATTTTCCTTTGTTACTACTGAAGGAGCCTGCTAACTTCCTTCCCTTTTTACCAGGCTGTGCTCATGTTAGATTTTCACTTAGAGTTACACAGGAATTTTCTCCCTAAGAATCATCCCACTTAAAAAAAAAAATCTTTTTCCTTGAAAATTAGCAGTATTCAGAGAGAAAAAATCTAGATGCCTGTGATGTAGAAGACACTGTGGAATCTGACCACAGCATTCTGCCAGGCTCAATTTCTTGACGTTCTTGACCACCACCAAGACTCCTTCACCCTGATGTCCTGTTACCCCCCACACATTCCTCCTTACAGCCCAGCACAAGTTAGCTCCTTTCCCTTCTTAACTCGTCTTAGTTCTTTCCCATCGGTGTAGTTTTTTAGTGATTGATGCCATTGAGAGGTGAATTATGAGAATCTTTCTTCTTTTATCATCAGGTAGATGAGGTTTTAGAAGTAAGTATAAGTATATTTTGATATTGTGACTGTGGGAGAGCTATTCGAGTTCTGTGGGGACTTTCACTTACAAAAGATTTTGAGGAGAAAATTCTGAGATCAGGGATTCTCAGTATCAGCATTTCAGGCCCGACGGTTCTTAGTTATGAACAACGTCATGTCCATGGCAGGATATTTAGCAACTTTCTTGGCCTCTATTGTGAAATTGTGCCCCTCTCCCAACTGTGATAACCACGGATATCTCCAAACATTCCTAAATGTCCCATGGGTGTCAAAATTGTCACTGGTTGAGACCCATTAGTTGAATAGTCTGTCACAGTGGAGTTAAGGAAGCATTTGCTTTTAAATGACAACATTTTGCATCACATTCTCCTGTTTTGCTTAGTCCATTTAAGATTTCCATTAGATTCTTAGAAAGTTTAGTCCACTCTCTCTGGCTTCTGAAATTATATACTTTTGCACCAGCAGTATTCCTGTTTAACTATCTAAGATATTTTAATAAAGGCAACTGAGACAAAACAATGACCTCTCCAATCCTGAGTTGCAAACAGTCTAATTGTAAATTTAAGTCAATTTTGCTCAGGCTAGTTATCAGCCTGTTTGCAATAACAAATCCCATATTTAGCTGATTTTGGTGTAAGTGGAATTTATGAAAAGGGAATATTGAAGAATCAGGCACAAAACAATGGAACACTGCAAAGAATGAGCAGCAGTGAAGACTTAAGGGAAACCCACAAACTGTCAAGTAACTAAACCTGCTGATGACTCAATCTCATTCTGGGTTGACAGGATAGAAGCCAACGTTAGGTTGCCTGCCTAAACTATCAGATGGTAGAAGAAATGTCTTGTCTTCTTTCGATTTCACAGTAGGAATTGGAGGTTTGCTTCCCTCTAGAACTTATGCTAGGAAATTCCAGTATGAAGGGAGAAGGGAGTTCAAGTACTGGGCAGCTAAGAAAGAACAGAACAAAGCAATGCTGCAAATATAGGATCAGCTGCTTTTTATTGGTGGTAAATGGGAAAGTGTATTTTCAGAACAAAATACTAAAGGCCACGGGGGCTAAGTAGGAAAGGCACTCTATCACCAAATGACTTTGTTATCCTCTAAGATATGTTTATAAGAGATGTAAATTTTCTGACAATCAATTACACTCCATTTTTTTTTTTTTTTGAGGTTCGCTTTTTCAGCCTTTAGGTGATGTTTAGTCTGTGACTAAAAACTAGTTCCTGGGATTTGGCCATATATTTTACTGATAGTCAAGTCCAAGATACTGTTGCATTTTAGTTGGTATATAAAATCTGAAGCTTATATAGCTACATTATAAAAATATTATGTATGTCAACATACTGACTGATATATAACTGAATATCAGAATCAAAGAAAAAAGCTTTGGAGAAATCTAAAATAAGAAGAGGCAGATAATAGTTGTGTTATTCTGATTTTCTATTGTTTTCTTCTAATTAATTATGTAAGTATATGTGACACAGTCACGTTGTGCTTAGAAAGATTTCTGTTAATTCATCTTAATTTTCTAATACTGAGTCTAGCCTCTTAGATCCTTTAGAGGTTCGTACTGGTTCATTGGTTTCAGTTTAGCCTGACATCAAAGTACTTAGAAGGCCTGTTTCTCTCACCTGCTGACAGTGTCTGCTTTCCAGTCTTTCTTCTTTAATGCACTAAAGGGAAGAACTGTTATGAAAGAGGGAGGCATTGTGCTCCCCTTTGATTATCTGCTTCTGCTTCACTGTGGCCTTTATTTTATTAAGTAGAGAAGACAGAAAGATTTAATGGGCAATGCAATTGAGAACAAACAAAAAGAAGTGCCTTTGTATTTAACTAGTTTTATCTCCACTGTTTCATTTCTACTGGGAGTTTCTGGCCAGGTAAAACTTGATTAAGTTAGTTAGCATTTCAAATTTCATTAGTGAACTAACACGATTTTAGGCTAAATCAGTTCAGTGACATGAAAGATCTGAGGGTTTTAAAAAAAGATTCAGAAGCAGAGCTTTTCAAGCGGCCATCTTTTATATAGATCTGATCATCTGAACAACCCTTCATTAAGGTTTTTTTTTTAGAGCTCTGAGCCTGTTTCCAGACATACCATTCTTCAACAAATATTTACTTTGTAAGCCAAACCCTTTTAGGAACAGGCAATACAACTTAAATGGATCCATTCCCTACTTTTAAGGAGCTAAAAAGACCATGTTATAGTTAGGAAGGTTGCAAAGGGGGCAATCTTATCTTCTGTGAAAACACACGGGAAAACACCCAGCTCCGCAAGGGGTTAATAGAGCATAGAAGACTCGAGTGAAGAGTCAACACCCAAAATCAGCCCACACCACCGTAAGTGGGAAGCCGTGGGGAGGAGAGTCTTGGGGACAGGAAGACTAGCACATATGAGGAGACGGGGGAAGAGGAGACTGAGGGAAGAGTAAACCTAGCGCCTCCAGGATAAAGCGGCTTTAGTATAAAGTGGAGCACAAGTGGTTGGGGAGCTATGGCTAGCTAGGGCTCCTGTGTGCCAGCCACTGAGATCTCTCGATGTCACGCTTCGGAACTATTCTTTATTTAGAGGTTGATGGGAATAAAGGAACAACAGTCAGTCCTTTCTGCAGCCTGTGGTTCTACAGGACCTAGCTCCTTCATAGTCCTTGGCATCACTGCACTGCCCTAAACAGTGTCCCATCCTGCCTCCCGCAGTCAACTTTCCCAGCATGCTCCTCGCCCACTTCTAAACCTGGTATTTGCCTACCCGCTCCTTGCACGTGTTCAGCTTGAGAAGATAGTGACAAACAGTTTTCCAGAGTTGTTGCACCAATTTATATCCCCACTTGCTCTGTATGAGAACACCTAGTTGTCAGCATTTGGTGTGGCCAATAATACCAAGTCTTTTTAATTTGGGCTTTTCTGGTTAATGTATAGCATTGTGGTTTTAACTTGCTCTTGCCAAATAAGTAGTGAAGTCGAGCTCCTTTTCTTATACTTACTGGCCATTTATTGTTTCACTTATCTAAAGCACCCATCCAAACCTTTTGCCCATTGATTTTTTACATTGCATTATTACCATGTTAGCAAGCTTTGCTGGAGACGTTCTCATGATTAAAGGGGTTAACTTATCATATCTGAACACCTTAAGAGAAAATAATGAAGGGTTTTAAATACCAATGTTGATGAAATCTAAATTAGAAAACAATCTCCCCTGTTTCAAAAGTGAAAAAATTATGCTCTACTAAGTCTTGGGTAGTTTATTCTTTGGAAGGGAAATTGGAAGTGCCCTCCAGTAGAGTATCTTAAAATATGAAGCAGGAGCCTTAGACTTTATTTTAAAACTGAAAATGATCGACTGAAGATGGTGCTGTGCTGGGCCTTTTATTTTCACTAACATTAATATGCTCTAATTATGTTGATTTTGAGTGGTCTAGTGCAACCTTATTTTTGCATAAGCGTCATTCTTTTCTTGTGGATGATTTTCTACAATGCAAAGTTATATATTGTGTTTTCACGGAAATATTTAGATTTCATTTGAAATTGAAGGTGAACTTACACCAACAGCTGATTTAAATTTTTATCGAAATTATAACTGGAACTTTGCTTTGAATAACAACTTAATAAAATTCAAATTAGATACTGAGAATACTCTATATAAAGAAAATAAGCATCAGATCCATTTAATCTAGTATAAAAATAATTCATCTAAATGAGAAAATGTTAATTTTCATAGTCATGTATTTGAAACAAAAAAATATTTAATGGTAATTTCACAAACCCCAAAATAGCAGCAATATAAACAACCTTTTTGAATTTTCTAAGATAGATTTTCACAGACATTGTGTTGCTTCTGAAATCAAGATTACTGTTTGAAGTGTAAACTCACTTCTTTTGACTTGAAAAATAAACTGTTTCATTTTTGCTCTTTATTTGGCTTATCAGAGTACCTATTCTGTGAGAGCACTTGCATATTAGTGCCCCGCTGATTAGAGTAAAATCTCCTCAAGGATGGGGTAATATTTTATTTATTCCACATAAGTCTCTTATTTTGTATTTCTGACTACACCCGTGTTTCTAAAAAGTCTGTTTCGGCCTATTATAGACCAGTGACCTGCAAATGCCTTGCTTGTTCCCATCTTTTGAGTTATTTTTATGTAGTGCTTCTATGAATGATTTCTATATAATTTTAAAGTAGAACCCTAGGAAAGAGGGTTATTTGTTTACAAATGCTTTAGTTCTCTTCCAGCTATGTTATATTAAAAAATAAAACTACTTGGATAATTTTTTCATTAAAAATTTGCCTAACCATTGATATGTTTTCTACAAAATTCCATTAAATGTTAGCTTGAAGGCTAAATTCTAAAACATGTCCCACTCAAAGGTGATGAGGTGCAATCTGCCACGACCCGGAGTAAGTCCAGTTGCACTTTCGCCCCTTAGTGCATTGATCTGATCTGCATCATTGAAGTTGGGGCAAAAGCATGTGGGTCCCCACTCTTGGGACAGCAGAAGAGGATCAGACTTTCTATGTTCTCAGGCCTTTACCTAGAAATGTAATACAAGACCCTCCTGCATATCTCGTTTGGTCACTGAGGATAAGTGTCCCCCAAATTGCCTCAGGAAGTCCTTCCTAGTGTGTGTTACTTTAGCATGTGTATCTTTTCCAGTTAAGGTCAATTGCAGCTTGAGGAGAAATTTTACCATTCCCTTAACTATTAGAAAAATGAAAGTAGAGAGTGTAATACAGATAGAGGGGGTCTCTTCATATAGCGCCTTTCTGTCAGAGAAACCGTAATAGGAAGGCAAACATGAAATTTCAGAGTATCTGCTTATTAGATCATGTGAATCTCCCTCCTCTTCCTTGAAATCCAGGCCCCTATTCCATTCCATAGCTTATGATAAAAAGTCTTGCTTGTGCCATTTACCCTAGAATTTATATCCAAGAGATGCTTCTTCGTGTAATGTGATTAAATTTGTTCTTTTCTCCTACTCATCTCTCTGATATTAATTTGATTGTTCAGCCAGCCCTAGAAGAAATTAGAAAGGTAGGGGGAAATCTGCTTGCCCTTAAACCATCAGCACAGCAAGGAAGCTTGGAAAAGTGCAATATAGCTGTATGGATTCTGAAGGGCAATTAGGAGTCTCTACCAAAAATACTCTTTTAATCCATAGGTAAAATAAATACTGGAACTTATAGGTAGAAAATTGTGGCCTATAAATGTCACTAAATAATGAATCTAGGGAAACAAATAATAACTGAAAATAAAGCTTCATAGATGATGTCTTAAGGCTGGAGAAGGAAGAGTCTTAATGATGCACGTCTTACACGTATATTGAATGCTTATTGTGCGTCATGACTGTACTAGGCATGGGGTGAGAGGAAGGAATAAGACATGGGCGAGAAGGAGGAATAAGACACGGCTCCTGCATTCAAGGGGTTCATGGTTTGCCTGGTGAGAGAAACATAAAAGCAATTGTGTGGTAATATAACAATTAAGCTTTGTGCTTTTGTAGCACAGAAGAAGAAGCCAATCTGGCCAAGGCAGTTCAGAGAAGGCTGTGGTAGTGACACATTAACTGGGTCATGAAAGAAAGACGACTATGTGTCCTGCACGTAGGTGCGCCCCTGCCCCCTAGGTGTCTCCAAAGGTCTGTAGCAGATATACCCAAGGGTTGGATGTGACATGGTTTAAAGGTGTACACCTTCAGGACAAGCTGACTTCATTTGTGGCCCAAGTTCTAAGGTTAACAGATAAGTTCAATAGGAGATAAAATAGAAAACTTGTTAAAGAATGAAAAGATGGGCAGTTGTTAAAGTTAAGGAGGAACAGAACAGAAAAAAATAATGTTCCCTAGAAGTGTGGGGTGAGTAGTAACAATTACTCTTTCATCTGTTGAATAGCCCCTTCCTGTACCTGTTACATAGGAAGCAACTTTTGGATAGTTGAGCATATCAATAATTTTCAGTGCCTGACCCAAAATAACTAATGTATGCAACTACAAAATCATTTGACCTGGCTTAGTTTTCAATGCAAGTTGAAGATAAAGTTAATTAACATAAATTGAAGACATTGAGTATCATCAACATGCAAATAAAGCTAGGAGGATGGATTCCTATTTTGAGTGTGAAAGCATTTTCATGTAAGACTTTGAAATCAGTAATATGTATATATGGGAAATGATGTTATTAGTGTTTCTAATTTTTGGCAGCTTTATGCTCACATTTGTGCACTCTGTAGTAGTTAAGTGAAATAAATTTTAATAAATCAATGAAAGGTTGCATTGAATAGAATTATTGTCAAGATCTTGGGGAAATTGATTGTTCATTTCTCATGTTGTACTTGATTTAACTTTATTTCTATTACAAAACTAAATGATGCGAGCCCTGTCACATATAGTTTTTATAGGACATTTGAAATGGTTATATAAATTATTGGCATGTGTAATGATCTGGTTTTTTATTTATTAGTTACTGGGGTATGCATTATATTTGTGAATTTTTCTTTCTTAAAAAGTATGTTATTCCTTTTGTTGAGTGACGGTAATGCTATTGAAACAGACATAACTCTTGTAATGCTCTCATGCCTTGTACTATTCTGGGTTATTTAGCAACTTTTCTATGAGTCCTCCATTGATATTGATTGACTCTTAGAATGTATCGATCAACAGAACTGTAAAGGTTAACAGAAACACAACCCAGTGCTGGGAAGTGTGGCTGGGGGATACAGATTAGTTGTCGTGTTTTATGTTCTGTCTGTAAAAGTGTCAGGGACATATGTTTAATTAGGGCGTTGATTAAGTAGTGCAGAATTGATCAAAATAATGCAGCTTCCTATTAATATCTTTGAGTTCTTTTATGTTCGCCTTACTGTATGAAAAAAATTAAATTTCCCTTCAAAATTGTGAGAACACCACCATGTAAAGAGGAAAATAACATTTTTATATACATTTGATTTTGGCTTTAATTATACTTGTTTGAATATACAGTTAAAACTGGGTTTAATCTTCTGTTTCTAGGTCAATATGTATATAAAGTCAAATCTTATTTATAGACAGGATAAAAACAAATCTACAAAACCATTCAAGCTGCCAATATTGATTGATAGTTGAGTGACATTATGCTGGAGCCTAATGACTGGTTGCAGGAGGTAATGGCTCTGAGTGCTGGGGTCCAGGGTCCTCTGAATTGGCAGCATCTTCCCTCGGAGACCCCATTCTCTTGTTGCTTGTCAGCCTTGGGACTTCCATGTGTGTTTTATTATGCATTTCCCATGACATCACCTGACCCCTACTTACATGTATGATTATACAAATAATCATAAACAGTGAAGATGTCTGAGTACTTGTATAATTCATAATATGCTATGATAAAAATTGTCTTCAACATGAAAATACAAAAATCTAAAAAGCCCTCAGAGAAATGGCGAACCCCGAGAACACCTCCATAGTTCCTACTTGAGAAACACTACATGAAACGACTTATTAGTCAAGAGAATAGGAGTTAGACTTTAATTGACACTGTGAGTTAATGCTATTTATAAGAAATAGTCTCTGTTAGCCATTTAATGTGGTGTTTATAGCAACCACATTGTAATTGTTTCAGAACAATAAATCTGTTCTATATTTTGCATGTCTATTACTGTAAAAACAAGTATGTAAGAAATTTTTTACAATCACATCCTTTAGCTCATGGAAGAAAGATAACAATGTCTAGATGACTATTTACATTTGTATTGAATTGAATGTTCTTTATTAATAGAGCATAGTAGATTCTGTACCTTTTTACACATAATTTGGAAAAATGTGTATGTTACCAACCAAATTAGATATTTTTAAGAATATCTATGAAGATGAGTAAGTGGCTACTTGTGAAATGTGACTTCTCTAATTATTGAATTTCCTGTTTCATTTTAGTTCAGGTGGGTTAAAAATATAATAAAAATTGCTTCAGAACTTGAAATATTTTCTTTAGAATGACTCCATAAAACACACAGACAGTAAGCAATGTTAAATTGAACTATATTTTAAAACTTGATTTAATTGGCATTTGTACTGTATTTTTCTGTATATTTCTACAAATGGTACTTACTGGGTGGTGTTTGGGGCTCCAACCTAACACCAAACTGTTTAGCATATAACACAGTCGATTATACTGCATGAGCCGTGAAAAATAATAAAGTCAACATTATTGCAATAATCATAATTAAGGGAGGCAAATAAAATGAAAACAAATGAAAAAATATTGGTACAAGAGAAAAACAGATTCAGTAACAGAAGAATGTAAAGATTTAAGACTAATAAGTTTTGAGAGGTCTTTCTGACCATTTTAAAGAGCTGTGAAGTTTGTTCTGCTGTGGCGGAGGAAGTGGGGGTGGTCAGTGAGAGAGAGATTCCTAAGATGGAGTCAGCTGAGCAATGGCGTCAGCAATGGAGGGAAAGGGGGGCATCATAGATGTATTTCCAGGGACAAAAAGGGGACACTGTGATGATCAACTGGAAAAAGATGCATGAGGGAACCCTAGAGTGTGCCTTTTCTGGTAGATGGAAGGTGGGGAGAAAGAAAAAAAATGTAAATTATAGTTTATAACTTTCAGAATGTCTACTTTTTATTGACACATTGCAACATTGGCTTATAATATTTTATAGATTTTTAATGTACAGACTTACAAATCAATATTTGTTTATACTAAGTCATGGTTACCACCCAAAGCCTACTGTACACCCATCACATAAAACTGACCCTTTTTTTACCTTCTAACCAATGTTGATTCTTACTGGAGAAAAATCACATAACCATGATTAGGGGTTTAGTATGATTTCATCATTCCAGTGTCTGTTGGAACTTCAATGCTGCATTTGAAGTTTTTTTCTTTAGCATTTCTTTAAGAAGTTTTGCTTTCCATCCTGGAAAGTTTTAAACTTTTGGTCTCCCCAATCCCATGCCCCAAACTTAACAGAAAATATTGATTCTGTTGATTGGAAAATAATCAGGCTGTAATGTAATCAAGGAAGTGCTTACTCAGGAATAAAAATCTTGATCTAGGTCCATGGCCAAGAGGAAGTCCTGAGGTATGTCTCACAAGGGACAGGGCACAGGGGAGTTTAAAGGCGAAGCTTGGAAATAGTCTAGATCATTTGTTTGAAACTTTTGGATTGTTTGACAGGTGTCTTCAGAAAGAAAGCTGGAGTGTGAGAACTTTTTTCTTTTTTTAATAATTAGCATATGGTCTTTCTTTCATGTTAAAGATCATAGGTAAGGAGAGTACAGAAGTTGCTGGTTTTTAATAGTCATAGGTAGAATAGATCTGTGAGTGAGTGCTCTTTTGTAATCACTGGTAGGGAATTGAGTCAGACTTTTGAGTCAGACTGCTTACTTTTCACCTAGAAGCTTCCAGGTGGTAGCCAGAGTCAAGATGGAGCCTCTTTGCTTCAAATAGTTCCCACAGTTAAATCTAGGAACCAAGACAAAAACTTTCTAATGCCAGACCTGTAAATTTGCCTGTATCCACATCTGTTATTATATCTTTCTCTAACTTTACATTGGAGGCTAAACCTTCTTTGATACCCTGAACTAAATCTTCAACTCTTCTTTAAGGGTTCTTGCTCTGGTATTCCCTCTTGCACTGTGTGACTACTGTTTCTTTCTCTTAAAACAGTCTTAGATCTTTTTACTACTGGCTTGTTTTCTGTTTTCTTTGCAGGTCAGCTTTTTAAAAAATGATTTATTTATTTATGCATACAAAAGATGGGGTGTAGGCCAGAGGTGTGGGGTGGTGAGAGGATTCACCAGAGACAGAGTTGGGCAGCAGAACAGGCAGATTGACTGAAATACACTGCTGAGAGGAGCAGTGGGCGAGACAGGAGAGGTCTGCTGCGCCATGTAGGAATCTCCCTGGCTGGGGATCGAACTCATACTTCAGAGGCTCTGGATAGCTTCTTAGTGCTGCAACTTAACTGTTCTGCCACCAGGGAGGCCCCTGTAGGTTGATTTTGAAATAAATAATGTCTATATTCTCCCACATCCTTGTCATGAATGTCTCCAGTATCCTCTGATATATGCCACTACCTCTGAAGTTGCCTTAGCCAAATACTAGTATGCTTTTGCTGTAAATTCTAATTAACAGTCAACATTTTATTTTATCTCTTTGTTATAGCTAACATTCTTGACCACATTTTGACAGCCTTCATTCACATCCAGCACGCCAGCCTGCCCTGGTTCCTTGTGGCTATTTAAACTCTCCTTCTCTTACTAACTCACCTTTGTCAGTGCTGCTTTCTCTATCTGTCTCTTTACTATATACCTCATCTTGGCCACCTTCTCTTTTCACCTCCTCCATGGTAACTACACCTGCTTCATTGGCTTTTGTGGCCACCTGTATGATGTTACACCCAGTGACAACACTAGTTATTCCTAATTCTGCATCACTAGCTCCCCTCTTTCTCCACACATTCAGATCATATATAGAATTACCAAATAAAAACCTACACTTGGTTGCCTCATAGCATCTCAGATTTAAACATGTTGACACCCATGTTTCCTACTGAGTTTTCCAAATTTGAAAATGGCATCATTTTTGAACCAGTAGGTAAAACCAAAAACCTGGACCCATTCTTAAACTTTCCTTCTCACTACTTCCCTTTATGCATCCATCACCAATCTCCATAAAAACTACACTATTTAATACTGAACTGAAACCATAGTCAGGAATTCTTTTTGCAGAGTTCAAGCCTGCCAAAACATGCATTTTCCCCTTCCCATGTATCTCCCCTTTCTCCATTTTTTTCCTTTTTTAAAGATTTATTTATTTATTTAAAGATTTATTTATTTTTGCATATAAGCTGGGGTGCAGGCCAGAGTTGTGGGGCAGTGAGAGGGTTCACCAGAGATAGAGTAGGGAGCAGAACAGGCAGATGGACTGAAATATACTGCTGAGGGGAGCAGCGGGCGAGGCAGGAGAGGTCTGCTACACCATGTGGAAATCTCCCCGGCCAGCCATCGAACTCGCCCTGCAGCTGCAGACAGCTCCACAGCACTGTGCTTAACCCATTGCGCCACCAGGGATGCCCGATTTATTTATTTATTTTTTTATAGCAGAACTGGAGTGTAGGTCAGAGGTGCACGGGTGGTGAGAGGATTCACCAGAGACAGAGTGGGGAGCAGAACAGGTGGATCTACTGAAATACACTGCTGAGGGGAGCAGCAGGCGAGGCAGGAGAGGTCTGCTGCGCCATGTGGGTCAGCTCCCTGGCGGGGGATTGAGCTGAGATGGCAGCAGTGATAGCCTGAGACTTAACTCCTACATCACCAGGGAGGCCCATTACCCTCCCATCCCCCTTCTCCACTTTCGTAAACTTCTGCCAGAGTGTTTTTGCAGTGTTTAGTACAGCCTGAACACCAGATACTGGTCAAAGTGAGTTAGAACCAGTTGTGGAGCAGCTCTGTTCTAAGACACCTGTGCTAACACAATGGGGATTAACCTAGTAATATCAAGCTCTCCAAATCCACTCAGGAGCAGAAACTAACCCCATCCCCCTCCTCCCATGAACATGTGAACTATGGTGAGGCATGAGTGAGCCCTTTGCCTGTACAAGGGGAATTCAGAGTCTCCCTTTTCCTGTCTGCACCTCTCCCGACCTCCTTCCATCCTTTAAAATCCCGGACTTCATACTGGCAGGGAGGTGAACTTGAGCTGGGACTCCCACCTTGGTTTGGCTTGACAAGTCCATCAAAACAGAAGTTTTTCCCTTGTTGTTCATATCAGACAACAGGGCCACTACTGGTCCGATTACAAAATCATTTCCTTTACTTTTATCCTCGTGTTCACAACGCTAGTTCACCCAGCGATCTCTGCATTGAATAAAACTGGAAAACACTTCTAAAGGGAACTTAACACTGAGTTATCACACTTTGTTCTTAGAAGTCTAAACTCAATAAGGCTAACAAGGCTCTCTATGATATGTGATATGAGTCTTTTTATATCTCTCCAGACCATCTTATTACCCCCTTCACCATGGATATTTTATCTATTCTGAACTGCCTATACTTGCTCAGGCAAATGGCAAAATTGGAATCCAAAAGTCAGTGGGAGATGGAGAGAGGAGACTGATTGGCCAGTTTCCACTAAGTAGATGTCCTAGTTACTCAGCTCTTCATGGGCTCATGTTCATTTTCACGGGTGAGCGCTTAGCATGTTGGGAGATTTGGAGGTTTGACATCATGAGGATCTCTGGCAGAAACTATTGAGTAAGTAAAAGCAGGAGGAAGTCATTATTACTGGGCCATTAACTCCTTGAATGGAGAGATGTTGAAATGGTAAAGAGCAAAGAAAATCCATAAATTATTCTTTGTCCATGTGCCTTCTTTCCTTTGTAGTATATGCACTATAGTCACGTCATATGGTAATGGTAGGTATCAATTACATTTTCCATTCATTTCGACCTTGAACTTCTTGATGTAGGATTATTTTCTGCCAACAATGACCTTATTATTTAATCGAGATACTGTTTTAAAATTAATAAACTGTCATTTTCAAAAATGTATAAATTCTGTTGATCTACTTATAAATCACAACATACTAATATTAAAGAAATGGAAAAGCATGTTCCTTATCAAGTTTATAAGCACATATGCATAAAGAAATGTAGCATTTGACTGATTTTCTATGAAATATAGTCTAAAAATTACATTAGTCTTGAAAGCACATGGATTATTGAAATTGTGGTTATTTTGAGCCTAAACTAAATGGATTAAATAATTCTTCATTTCATTTTGCTTGTGAATACAATCTTAAGATGGTCAAATATTGATTGAAGCCTACTTGTGAAGAAAGAGTAGAAATGAGGAAAATAATTATTCTGAGTAACGATATTAGCTTCTTCGTTTGGAAAAAAATTTGAAAAGAAATGTGTTAGTAAATGTTTTCTAGCCCACTGTCAGATAACTTTTGAACATAAGATTTTGTAATTTGTCTTCTAATGGAATTCCATCTTTAAATATGAAATATGTATTCCTTTGTGTTTTAGATAGTAATAAACATTTTTGTTGAATATAAATGATGTTTTATCTTTTGAAAAAAATCCGCTCTGCTTTTAGTAACATTTCTGTGTTTTCCTGCTATTAAAAGACCTATCTCACAAATTAACTTTGTAAAGTATATGTAAATGAAAATTATCACAACGTCATGTCCAATAAGTTGTCACTGTCTTAGTTATAGTTTTAGAAGTTTCTTATGTTACATAAATTATTTATATTCATGAAAGTTTCCTTTTCAAAGTGAATAGTGTTAGTATCTTTTTAGATGTTAAATAGTTCTAGTATAACTGCTCTTTTCACAGATACATTTTTACCTGAATGCATAGTTGGCACATGGCCAAAAGAATAAACTATTCATTGAAGATAATTATTTATCTTTTTTGGTAGGTCTCTTGTGTATACAAAAGTTTTTTTAAAAGGAGTGTGTGTAGGTGTGTGTGTGTTAATACATGATTAACTTAAAATATTTAAAAGTACAATGAAGATATTTTAGGTATTCATATCTTTCCATGGGGAAGTCTGTATATTTTCAGCGATTGGTCATTTTTCCCAAACTTTGATAAATTATTTCCTCAGATATCATAATTGATTATTTAATTACTTATATTTTCTGTTTATTAGACCAGAGTTTATAGCATAGCATCATTGCAGCTTGTAAATATCTTTCTTTTATATTCTTTTCTATAGTTTTCTTTTTTTAAACTAAAATTTGGACACCAATATTATCTTTGTCATACAAATATTTTCTTCAGGTGGACACACTCACTTTGAAGCAGTGTTAATATACAGCAATCTTCGGTCAGTTTTGACTAATGTTTCTATTTGCATCATAGGTATTTGGTCATGAAATTATTCTAATTCACAGAGTGCTTTCGCATGAAGATTTTCCAGAATAAATACATGAAAATTTTATTAAATTATTTTTCATGATTTCTACTAATATATTTTCATTTTATAATTCTAAGTTGTAAATGGTTTACTTTTATGTCAACCAAATATGTGGTTTAGACATAGCCCAAATATATGGGTATGCCATTTTATATTACATATGTGTCAGTTTTGGCATTTCTTAATTTTATGACTACTATGTGTACATGCTATTTTTTCATGAATTCTGAATTTCTTTGTTTTAAGGGCCACATTTTCCCATTTTTGCATCTGTGGACTTGACCACAGTGTAGTAAACATAGCAGGTACTATATCAAGTGAATCACTGACAGGATACTTGCATATTAAAATGGCTTTAAAGCACATGATTAATTCGTACAATTTCCAGTGGAGAGAAGCAAACAGTGCTGTGTCTAAGTGATCTATACATTTTTTTTGTTTCTTCAGGCTTTCTTCAAAACTGTTACCCTCATGTTGGCAGAGGTAACTGCTAACCGTGGTTGGACCATAATTCTGTGAGATAAGCATTGCCTTTGACATCACAGTGAAAACTAGTTTTAGGGATGTATGCCTAACATAAAGCTATTAAAGTTTTGGCAAATTAAAACATAATTTAAGATGGTGTAAAGATGAATATGGATTGGGTGAATGGCTCATGATTTAATATTTTCTCCATTTAAAAAATTGGTATTTATGGGGGCCTCCCCGGTGGCGCAGCGGTTGAGCGCTGCGCTGTGGAGCTGTCGGCAGTGTACGATGCGAGTTCAACGCCCGGCCGGGGAGAATCCCACATGGTGCGGCAGACCTCTCCTGCCTCGCCCACTGCTCCCCTCAGCAGTGTATTTCTGATCTGCCTGTTCTGCTCCCCACCCTGTCTCTGGTGAACCCTCTCGCCGCCCCACGCCTCTGGACTATACCCCAGTTTGTATGTATAAATAAATATATCTTTAAAAAAATAATTGGTATTTATGATATGTTAAAATAGTTTTTCTTTGGATAATAATGAAAATTATAAATCTACACCCAAACACCTATGATTGTATAAAAATATAATACCAAATAAAAATAAGACCTATATTCTTTCTCTTTGATAATTTTCCATCTGAAAATCAATAAAAGCAAGGTGAACCCTGAAATAGGAGTAATCAAATTGCCCTTTGTGTTGACATTTTATAGCACTTTACTTTAGCAATTATAAACTATTATCTGACTAGGATTTCTAGTTTTCCTCTGACTGCTTGATGTTGCCCACACTTATCTTCAAAGTGATTTTATTTGTGTCTGAGATAAGATGTAGGTGTATTGTTCTGGAGCTTGCATATTAACCAGCTCTAGATTTTATATTAATAGTAAGTAATTACAAAGGTGACATTCTCACATGTTTTCATAAAAATCAATGGCCATATGTTTTTCTTGCTATAAGATAGTATTTTGTTTTTCATAAGCCTACTTTACTAGTCATTTAACCAGAAGCAGCATATTTTCCCCTATGTATTTATATCCCACTTATTTTACAAGTTACAATGTCAGATTTTACTGGAGTTATGCTTAGCCCTGGGTACTGCTGAAAAATATTTTTTATTGATTTCATAAAACTTTTGTTAGTAGAGGTCTCTGGTGTGTAACATCACATCAAAACACTGAGAAGCAACTGCAAGGAGCAAGGTTAACAAGGTCAGATGTGCGCCCTCTAGTGGTCACACAAACCTAGTGCAGCCTAATTTGAGCGACGGTAGTCTTCAATAATGACTCCTATGTCTAAAGGAGCCAAGCATGTAAATGGGGAAAATGGGTAGGAGAAAAATCAGTTATCCATACGTATTATAACTCTGTGGTTATGGATCTGTGGTGTAAGAATATAAAAAATAAACATGCTATAGAAGAATCTATTTCAAATTCAGGATAGAAAGAGAAATGCCCCAGAGAATGGTGCATTCTGTGGCAATCCTAGCACTCATAATCAATTCACTAGATTGTTGCTTTTCAGAAGTACAGGCCTGGTGTTGGTGACCTACCAATTTTTTAAAAGAACCTGGAAATCTGAATTTGTATGTGAAATCTCTTAATTTTAACAATATACTGGCTTCTTTTTAAAGGATGTGCTGTAATCCCAATTTATATATATCTTGGGTTCATATTTAGCCATTTTGACATTTTTTTCAAAAATGGTCTTGAATCTGCTGATTCTGTCTTTTTCACAAGACAGAAAAGTTTGGAGCATCTTCCTACAACGTTATGACTTGAGGCTGGAATGTAAAGTCACTGAATCATTGCTAGATTGGGTTTTGGTTAAAGATTATTTTTATTAAAAATAACACACGTTACAAACATATTGAGGTTCCAGACAATCTCTTGCCTTTGATCTCTCTGAGGGCTGTGCATGGCATGGGGTTCCTGGGAATGTGCTCGCAGATCTCTCACTCGGAGATGTTAGCATGGAACTTCCCAGTGTTCACCCTGGTTCTTGAGTGCCACATACTTTATGATTTATATTACTTCAGTGCATCTTCCTTGTAACTTTCTGCTGGGCAGCACTGAGTTCTTAAAAAAATAACACTAAATTATAGTTTGCAATATGGGGGAGAAAGAAACACTGAGGTGGCTGTTTGTTATTTTCTATCTTCCACCAGAGCCCTTAACTTTGCCCGCATCTTCCCCCTCTGTACAGAGAAAGTGAAATATAGAGAAAAAGGAAGAATAATCAGTATCCAGAATCCTTTGAACTCATCTACAAAGTGGGAGAGACAGTATGAAATGAAAGGAACCACAAATAGCCATGTGGTGGCCTAATTCCTTCTCCAGGCCGCTCTGTTCATTATCTTGAACAGTCACATTTAAAGGCAACAAGGCAAATTCTGGTCCTTCCAGCTGCCCATCAGACACTTCAGCTCCTTTCACTGTCTGATCTGATCCAAGACCACTCTCTCACTGTTCTTTCTCTTCCAGCAACCCCTGTCATCTTTGTGTTTCTCAATCATATTGCAAATGGTCCCCCTTATACCTTTGTGTTTATTTGGTCCAAAAAAAATGTTGATAGTAAAAAGAAGCTTGTGTGATTGGTGTCAATATAGAGGGCAATCACTTTGTATAGATAATTGACATAAAAAAGCTAAAAAGTAAATAAAGTTGACAGTAAAATGAGTAAAAAATATTAGCTCATGCTGGCCTCACTCAGACCTTGAACCAGCTGTTTATTCTTCAATAGCAATAATAGCAATAGTAGCAATAATAATAGCATCTGTCTTATTTACCCTATATGTGCATAATGATGGTTTCTCTAAGTTCATATTTCTTTCAACAGTTAATCCAATAAATATCTAAATATGCAGTTATTTCATTTGTCTTTTCACCTGGCAGATTCCCCTTTTAGAATAAAACTTCCACAGGAGTATATCTTTGGCATTATTCTTCAGTGTTGTTTTCCCTTCTGTAAAAATGTCTGGTGTGAAATAGTCGCTCAGTAAATAGTTTCTGAATACATAATTAAACCAATTTAAGCCATGGAGTTCACATGGCATAATAATAGTAAGTTGGTTATTATGATTTAGAGATTTGTTATTATTGTCACCATCATCAAATATGTGTTAGGCAAATTTCTTTAATCCATTGCCAAGAGGGTGACCCTACTGGTGAGTTACTACTTGAACTTTGAAATTTGGTAAAATAATATGTAGGAAACAGTTCTCTGATGCAGTGATTTTGTTACAGGTGTCTAAACTGGCTGGTGTTCTGGTGAGGCATGGTGTCAAGAAAGGTGACACTGTGGTCATCTACATGCCAATGATCCCGCAGGCCATGTACACCATGCTGGCGTGCGCGAGGCTTGGAGCCATCCACAGTCTCATATTTGGGGGATTTGCCTCCAAAGAACTGAGCAGTCGCATTGATCACGCAAAGGTAAGTACTTTATTTTGAGGAAATCAAATAGTAGTAGTTGTTTTTGTTTTTTTTTATAATTTAGCCCTACTTATCTGTGGGCGATTCAATCCCACTTTCAAATGGCATAATTAAAGTGTACCTTTCCTTCGGCATATGCCTATTAATGAAATGTTTATTTTTCAGTCAGTCCCATATGAAAGACATCTTGCTAGGTGCTATGAGGAATAGGAAGCATAAGATAAAGTGCATGCCTTCCAAATTAGCTTGCCATAGAATCGGGTGTAGAAGGCATATGAGAAAAATAACTGCTACTGAATTTTTTCATTCCACATATTTTTGTTAATCTCTCACCATATGACTGGTATTATCCTTGAACTTGGATAATAAATGATACTCATCAAGTGAATGGGTCCTTATCTAGTTTTATAATCTACATACTCCAGGAACAATATATAGCATAGTGGTTAAGATGGTGTAATAGGGAGGGATGAGGGGAGGGTCACAGATATAAGTGGGGTTACTAAAATAGCAAATTCGTAAGATTGTTCTGAATCATTATTGAGATGTTGAATTTAAAGCAGAACAGTGTCTGGCATATAATACTCATTAAAAAAAAATAGTTAACGATCATTATTCTGCAAATTTCGAGCAAGAGTTGGCAAACTTTCTTCTGTAGGTTACCAGATAGTAAATACTTTCACCATTGCTGATTACATGGTTTCTGTTGTAACTCTGCAGCTGTGCTGCTGTAGCCCAAGGCAATGCACAGCTGTGCTATGTAAATGGAGGGTGTGGCAGCATCCTAATAAACCTTCAGAGAAACACTCTCTGCATCAACACTGATTTTCATTATAGTTTGTGGGCCCCTGGTTTAGAGGAAAGAGTGCTTTCTTTCAGTTGGGGTGGCTGAAGATCAAGATTTTGGCTAAAATTCTGCTAGTTGAATGAATGCTATAGAAACTAAAAGGAAGGAAAAACGATTATGTCTTTTAGTCAGGAAAGGGTAAAATTCCTTTGAAAGGACAGTGGACAGACTGGTATGACTAGAAAGGGGAGAAGATGAGTTTACAAAAACAGCTTTTGTCTGAACTGGATCCTGGAGACATCGCCAGGGGAAGGTTTTGAGCAGAGAGTGTTCCATTTTAAGCAATGTTAAGAGGAGGCAAGTCTTACAAAATGATATGCATGGCACAGAGGTTAGGGGCAGCAATAAGAACATTGGCGGGAGGTCTGTGTGTGAAGCAATGGGCAATGTGCAGGAGAGTAATGGCAGTGGGGAGATGAAGGAAGAAAGGTTGTTACAAGATTGAGATAAATAAAGGTTGCTCTTTATAAGTCCCAGAGGAGACATTTTTTTTACAGGGAAAGGAGTTAAGCTTTATTAAAAGTCTCCTGAGTGCTAGGCATGAAGTGAGGTTTGCATATCTGACTTCATCTGATAATAGGTAAGTCCGAAGAACTCCAAATCTGGACTCACCATCAGATTCTTTTCTTTTTTTCTCTGAATTAGACATGTTGAGTTAATGTTCATGAAAGGAAATCTGAGGAGAAAAGTCACTCACCAATTTGTAGGTTGCTGGGGAATCTCTGAGGGAGCTGTAGACTCCAGTGATTTAGCTACAGAAATGCCAATTTAATGAAAGTATGAGATTAACTATTTCCTTGAGTAACTATTAATAAAACGTACTCTCTAACACTGAAGGGGTTTTTATTTTTTAACACACACACACACGACCTTTTTATAGGGTTTAAGCAAGTAAGTGCATATTCTTCTGGGCAAGACTATTTTGTAGGTTCAAATTAAAGGGGAGAAAATGGAGCTAGAGATAAATATTGACTTGGATAGAATTAAGAGTTAAAATCAAGGATGATTTTGATGTCACTATTTTCAAACAAATACACTGAAGAAAAATTTTACTTTAACATATGAACTTGGGAAGGTAGATTCTAACAAGTCAACCTAGATCAAGCTAAACCTCCAATAAAAGGCTGTTACTAGAAGTTTGAAAGGGATTTTTTTTCTAGTGGAAAACTTTCCAGTTTTAACTTTATTAAATTGTTCACGTTTTGATATATTCTCTATATATTCTTAATTTTATGTGTAACATACTTTCATTTATTCAGAATTCTAATCTTAGGATATATTATCTAAAATTATTTTTGTATTACAGATATTAAAATGTGAATTATATTCAAATGTCTGACCTTTAAAAATATAATAAAATGAACTGAGACTTATTTTCCTTTTTTTTACTTTTAAATGGCAGCCTGATAATGTGCAAAGAGAATGTTCTGTAATCAGCCAGAACAGGCCCACTGTCTGACTTCACTACTGGACAACCTGGGGCAAACTATTTAACCGCACTGAACCTGAGCTCTATGAATATTAAATGACATTCAAAAAGCAGAAAGTACTATATATGCATATATTTGGCATAATATAAACCTTCTATAGATGTATTGTAACCAGATATCAGAATTCAGGAATAGATGCTCTGTCTTGGATTGAACTGTGTCCTGAATAATTTATTATCTGTCTCCTTTGCTTTGGATTTCATGGTGAAGAAACAGTGTACTTTAAAGAGTAAAGACATGTTTGTTTCTGTAAATTAAGAGAATTTGTCTTTCATCCCACATATATCTATTGAGCGCTTATATGTTAAATACTGTGGCAGGACCTCCCTGGTGGCGCAACGGGTTAAGTCGCAGCACTCTGAAGCTATCCAGAGCCACTGCAGCACAAGTTTGATACTGGCCAGGGCACAGCAGACCTCTCCTGACGCGCCTGCTGCTCCCCTCAACAGTGTATTTCAGTCTGTCTGCCTGTTCTGCTCCCCACTCTGTCTCTGGTGAATCCTCTCACCTCCCCCTCCACCTCTGGCCTATACCCCAGCTTATATGCATAAATAAATATATATTTGAAAAAAATACCGTGACAGGCATAGGTGCCACCGAGATAAATAGGACCCAGATTTGGTCTTGGAGAGCTTTCTGTGCAGCCCTGGGCATGGAGGAACGTTTTGACTAGAGTCAGACATCTGAGGCTTGTCCCGAATGTATGAAGGAAGGGAATTAACCCAAGTGCTGCCCTGTGCAGGCATGCCTTTGGGCTCTGTGGGCTCATGTATCGCAGAACAATGACAAGTTGTTATAAAAAGAGCACTGTGTGTCTTAGTGACAGGGAAAGGTTCAGGCTTGCCAGGCTTGAACATGAATCATTGGGGGTCTTTTGCAGATAAAATTGTAAATATAACCTTTGGTGTAAATGAATATATATTTAGAATGAGAAAAGAATCATTAAAGAATCCAGATGTGGATTCCTTAGGCCTTAAGGAGAGATGCTTTCATAAAATCCTTTCATAAAATCCTTAGCCTCCTGATAGTAACCAGGCTGACATCCCCACCTAAGAAATGCTACCACTTCAGCAAGAGCCAAGTCTTTCGGGGATCTCTGCAAGTGCGGGGCCCCAGGCTTGAGTTCACAGGCTCTGGCATATCTACCTGGTATATTTTTTGGAGAAGGTATTTTTAACATCTCCTGCTTATTGGCCAAAAAGGTCACTGGGCATGTGTTTTTGAACAGGTAAGTGAGATTTATGTGGAAGTGATTAGGTCTGTAACATTTTAAAGGAGTTTATTGGTTTTCAGGCCGTTTATTCAATAAAAACAGAATTATGCAAATGTATCATTGGAAATGTTATATAACTAGTCTGCACCTGAAATATTGAGATTGCCTTAATGAGCATTGCTAAGCTTTCTTGATTAATTTTTTTTTTTATTGCAGCCCAAGATGGTCGTTACAGCATCATTTGGCATTGAACCTGGAAGGAGAGTAGAGTACATACCACTACTAGAAGAAGCCCTGAGAATAGGACAACACAAACCAGATAAAATTCTCATTTATAATCGCCCAAATATGGTAATTTGAATTTTGAAATTGGTTCTTGCTTATGGTGATGTACTCAGGATGATTCTATTTTTCACCATTTAAAAGAGACATTTGATTTGTTAAACCATTAAATGTGCTTTCTGAATTTCATTGTTATTTTGAGCAAAAAATAAGAGAAAAATATGAATCCTCTTTTCTGTCTTTATGAAAAACTAGCTTAAAACAAAAAGCTTGAAACACAAATATTCATGATATTAATGAATTTGATTCCATGTGTAGTCTATTATGTCAATTAATTTGAATATAACAATGATAATACTAACATAATACTAACAGCTTATGATATGATTTTTAAGACTCCACTAACTGATAATTTAAAAAATCTTGCTAGTAGCTCTTAAGCTGGGTGATGGCATTATTCCTATTTTAAAGAAGAGAACTCCAATGAACAATACTCTGTTCTTATCTAGGTATTAAGTGCCAGGGTCAATATTTGAATGTGGATATTCTGAATACATGCTTAATTTCTCAGCAATACTGCCTTGCATAATTCAATTGTATGTAAAATGCCTTCTAAAAAATTCAGAAAAAGTATTTAGGAAAGAAAAACTACACATAAGAAAACAAAAGGTAGATATCCAAAACCCATAAATTATAATCTTTGAAGGAAGAAAAAGCAGTATAATATATTAATAAGTGCTTTTTATAAAGTTTTTTGGCAACATTTGACAAAAACATTTGACAATGTTTTTGCTAGTAAATTTGACAATGACTACCTTATTTCTATATCAAAATAAGCTTCCAGCAATTTATTGTGGAACCAACTTGGGTTTCTAGCAGATTAAATTTTTTTCCAAAAGAAATATTACAAGAGTGCAAAGAATCATTATTATTTTGTGAAACTCTTATGAGGTTATCTGCAGAAAATGCTTAGATGACAAGATACAGGACTAGAAAGCATTACAACTATGTCATTTCGACTACCATCTGGCAGTCCCCATTACCACATTAGATTGCTGTGTAAAGTTTTAGTTATCTGTGGTTCATGAACTGCTCCACTCAGTGATTTTAATATTCTTACTGTCTTGAAGAAGAATTTTAAGTTTCTTTAAGATGACCTCAAGCATATTATTTAAGAGGCTTGGTTACTGTTAAATCAGAGATTTCAGAGTCAGCGATAAAGAAGGCTTTGGGTAAGAGGTTAGAGGAAGGGTAGAACATATACGAAAATTATGTTTACTTATGTGTGTGGCATTCACACATAAATGAGTTTATGTAGAATTTATAGAGTGTAAGCTAGTCCTGTTGCTATGTACTTTCCAATACTTTTTTAAATTTTATATATTTTTTAAATATTATGCATCCAAGCTAGGGTGCAGGCCAGAGGTGTGGGGGGGGGGAGGGGCGGTGGTGAGAGGATTTACCAGAGACAGAGTGGAGAGCAGAACAAGCAGATAGACTGAAATACACTGCTGAGGGGAGCAGCAGGTAAGGCCGGAGAGGTCTGCTGTGCCATGTGGGAAAACCCTGGCCGGGTCCGAACTCATGCTGCAGTGGCTCTGGATAGCTTCATAGTTCTGATACTTAACCCATTGCGCCACCAGGGAGACCCTCCAATACTTCTTCTTATTGAATTCTCACAAACCATTGAAGTAGACTGCTGATACTGGCTCTATTTTACAAATGAAGAAACTGAGTCATGGCGAGGTCATAAACCAAAGTCACAGCTAATAAGTAGTGAACCAGGATTTGAACTCCTGCTTAATAAACATTAGCTGAACAAGAGATAGGCTGTTTCTTTTCCTTTACAAACACACTAAATATTAATTGATGATAATAGGATTAATAGGATATGATTGTTTCCTATTCATATTTTTCTAATGCAAATCTCTTCTCTTTTCTATTAAGATGTGGAGATTTACTTCCGGCCCCCTTTTCATAGCTGGCTCAATTTCTCACTTTTTCTGTCTCTTGAGACCCTCCCCTCTATTTTGACTTATCTCTATTTTAGTTAAGGATGTTGGGTCTGTTTTGTCCTTCTTATTGGACCTGCTGTTCAGGCAGTAATTAAGCCCAGTGGGCTGGTTTTGCTTTGAATTTAAAGAGACACACGTAATGAGTCTCCATGGTATGTCTCATTAAATGGGACTGCATTATTGCCAGAGGGGGTGCCATCCTGGCTGCCATCCCTAAACCTCAGGCAAACAGTGACGGAATAAAATGAACATCACATCTTAATCACCCCTGGTGCTCTCCTAATATAGCCTTTCAATAATGATAACATCTAGGAATATCTATAGAAGTATATTTACATATATATACATAAAAAATACGTCGGTAATTTTCCCTGTCTTCCTTTTATAAAATATCCTTTACATATGACTATATTTCTTAGCTTGATGAAAAGCTATTCAAGTCCTCATTTCATTAAATCTGGAATTTTTATAATCACTCAGTTGACTTTTTTGTTTAGGTAGTGTGATTTTTTTTCTCATCGTTCTATAATTGTGATGTCAAAGGCTTGATAATTTGAAAGAAGTTGTATTTAATTGATGTATAAAAACAATTGGGAGTGTGTAATTTCATCACAGTTAACTATTCATGTTTACCTAAATGGACTAGCAAAGGGCTTTGCGGAATGAGACTGGAGAAGCCAGTTGGATCTGAAACTTCACCTTCATGAAAGTCAATTCTGACTGCTACCTTTCAAAGTTTTCATTCATATTTGTGACTTTATTGAAGTGTTAATTTGTAAGTGTACCTTTTAAGTATATGACCATTTTTCACAATCCTAATTAATATATTATGGACATTGAAAAATGAAAATGCCATTACTTTTCCAAATCTCTGAGACTCTGGGCTTAGCTCAGGCATTACTGTCATGAAATGCTTCCATGAACGCTTTAGGTGGTAGATCTTCCTGAGGGATGTGTCATCGTGAGTTCAGTGAACATTTCTGAAAATAGCTAGACATTTATTGATGCTTCACCCTACTATTTAAATAGCTGTAACTTCCCGTTGGAATGATTTTTCCATAAGCCACTTCCAGACTTTTCACCTCTGTGGTTCATTTCACTGGCACCATTTTTCAAGAGGCCTGTCTAATGTCTTCTAAGGTGTGTTGGTTTAAACTTATGACTCTGTGATTCTAGCATTTAGAACACAGAGCTTGCTTCAAGGAATAAGAAAGCAAGCAAATACTCACTGTATTAATAAATGACCTAAACAGAGGAAAACTTGGATAGCATTTTAGCTGTCACATACTCCCATTAATTTGAAAAGCTGATTTTTGTTCTCAAAAAAGCAAAAGTAGAGTTCTCTCCTTCTCCTAAAGATGATTTAAAATTCTCTCACTTGGAAAGATGCTGCAATAGTACTCCTAAATGACCTTGTAAAAAATAAGTTTTAATGGCTTAGTTAATATTTTGTTTTGAAGACAACAGTTCCAAGTTAAAAAAAAAAAAACACCAGGTTTTGAAACTAGAAATCAGTTTGTGCAGTTAACAGTTTGCAAGTAATCATGGGAAAATGAATTTCTGTCTCATTTAAGCTTTGACTCTTGATGACAACATGGTTATATCACATTCAGTTTCTTAAGGATATTCCTATGTTTACATAAAATACTCTTATTGGTTCAGTTAAACCAACATCAAACTGCTGGATACTTTTTATGAACATCAGTATTAACTCATGACCCTGAGATATGCAGTCATAAATCTGATATGTAGTGCTAAATTGACCCAGATTTTCAGTCCGATGCTCAGACTTCTATAGATTCAGTTACTCTCCATGTTCCCCTGATTTAATTTCCCTTGTTCAGTGCATATTCCTGTATCTTTGCTTTGTAGGACACAGTTCCTTTGGCTCCAGGTCGTGACCTTGATTGGGATGAAGAGATGGTGAAAGCACAGGCCCATGATTGCGTTCCTGTTCTTTCAGAACACCCACTGTATATTCTTTACACTTCTGGAACAACGGGGCTGCCAAAGGTATTTACTCTCTTAGCTATATCTCTATCAGATGTCTTTTGCACTGAAAATACTTGATTCTAAACCTCAAATTGCAGATTTGAGGTTTTAGTTTAGGTACTTTGTATCTTAAATATATTATTTAAATATAGAAAGCTACTAATTATTTTTTGATGTCAAGTACTTTGCTCCAGTTCCTTGCAAAATCTTCACGTACATTAGCAAAATAAAGTTGCTCTAGTAACCTATTCAATTTAATAAATATTTGATCACATATCAGTTGGTTTAGTAAAATTTTATAGAAATAAATTTTAAATGAATAATTTTATTTTGAAAACGGAGACATAACCTTCATACAGTATAGAATTGATTTTTTTATTTAAAGGAATTCAATTCTTTGTTATAAATGCACTTTCCAGAATTGTCATAGACAGTTTGAACAATAGGCAATTTATCCAGAGTATTGAACTATTTGATTTGCAGCACTGAAGATACTCAAGGATTTTTAAATCAGCTTACTACGAAATGTGTTTTCACAAAGTCAAGTTAAAAGCCATCAGTATTCATGAATGTATCAGATACAAAATAAATACTACTTTTGCCTGGTAATGCCAAATATTACTGTTTCCCATGCAGCTTCATAAAGACTTGCAATATTATATTCTTATTCATCTCCATTAAAGTGTTCAGTATTCATTGAATCATATAATTTTAGTGGGAGAAAGACCTTTCACAATCACTGGCATCTTGAAGGGTAGCTGCCTCTCTATTAATAACAGATCTCTGCAGCATCTGAGTTTTGAAACATAATATGTGAGTGGTCTGAACATAGTGATTCTATTAAGTTAAATTTTAAAAAAGAAAGTTAAGATATTTCATATAAACTTCCACTTGTGAAAAAGCAAATTTTGTATTGGAATATATTCTCTATGAGGACAGAGGTGCTATTTCATTGCACTTCAGTCTATCTCCTTGCTTCTTGCATCACTGGAGCTCAATAAACTTGTTAAGTGTATATACATAAAAATATCTGTGTCATTGGGGAAGCAAAGTCTTATGTGTATGTTTTTTACAACTCTGATTTCTTCTTAGAAATAAATATTTCTTTATATCAGAGACCCTAAGACTTGAGTGTTTAAACAATCCAAAGGGGCTGCGGGACACAATCCTCAGCTTCCATGTTCTACATTTCTGCATTATGCACCAGCCACAGAAATTCCTATTAAATGTTTGACTGTAAAATTAAAGAGACTTGGCAAGTTATGATCTAATATAAAAGTATTAGAAGAAACCCCTAACTCTGAAAATGTAGTCTAACATAACAATTTTTTCTTAAAAAAATCACATTAACTTTTTAAAAGCCTGATGTAATGTTACAAAAATATGGTGTCTCATCTCAAAACTTTAAGTCCCTCTGAAATTCATTGTGTCATGCATGGGAATCTATAGAGGAAAAGAAAAGAAGAGCTTGTCAGAAACTCAAAACTGGCTCATTCATTGAGGTAGAAATAAAATAAAAGTCATATATAAAGTATTAAACCTGAAAGGTTAAAAAGTGGTGGTTATAAGGGAGTGTCCTAGCTATTTCACTCTTTCTCTGGTTCAGGAGACTCTTTTTGAATGCCCAAAATAAAAATTGTTTGACATTTCATTTATCCTCTTTTCCTCTTAATGTACATCCCGGTGATAATTATTTCAATTATTTCAAAAGATGACTTAATTGTTCACGGAACTCTGTTCACACTGAATTCAGCTCAATTCAATATATGTGAATGTTGATTCTATGCTGAAAAGATAAAAATGTGAATAAGCCTTAGTCTTGTGGTGTTAAAATATATAAGAACATAGGTCGTGCAGGTGAGGTTGTGATCCTTGTTAGAAGAAGGCAACGCTATTTCTTGAGGAAAATATGAATTTGAATGGGGTCTGAAGGATTAAGTACAAATCAATAAATATTACTGAGCACCCAAATATGTATCTGGCTCTCTTGTTATAAGTTTATATTCTGGAGCTGGGATGTAAGCATTAAACATAGGTAGCAATGTAATATGTGACAAGCATTAAGATAAAACAGACCAGTATAAGACAAGACAGTGATGGAAATAAGGGGTATGCGGTTCTATCAGGGAAAACTCTTGATCAGGTGACATTTGAACGATGAAGGATGAATAGAATTCTTTATAAGGTGACATCACAGGGAGGAGGGCATTCATGGCAGATTGGGTGAGCAAAACCCAAGGCAGGAGCATGTAAGGAAGGCTCAGAATGGCTAGTGCATCTATTAGTAGTACAGGTGAAGGAGAGAAATATCCAGGTAACTTTAGGGGCCTAAATATGAAAATCCAGCCTAGACAATTAGGTTCTATCCTGTATATAAGGTATGGAGAGCACTTATGCTTCCTAAGCAAGAGAGAAAAATATAAAGGAAGGTAACTCTTGCAACATTTTGTCAGGAAGATGGGCAAGTACAAAACATGGAGACAAAGAGATTCGTTTTCAGACTGTTTAACTGGTTTAGGACCCCACTTAGGACACTTAGGACTTATTAAAGAGGAATCAGATTTGTTTCAAGGAAGATAGAAGTGAGATAGAGGAAAACTCCAAGATTTTGAACATGACAACATAAGAGGGTGGTTTTGCTTATTTGCTATAACACAGTAAGATGGTTGGGGGATGGGGAGACTGGGGATTTTTGAACATGTTGAGTATGGTGTTTCTTTGGGGCATTAACATGGAGATGCCTTGCTGCCAATGAGGGTGTGGGCCCAAAAGGTACATCTGGGGTTGAAAAGAGACCCAGTCAGTCATCACTATAGAGGGCTGGTGTTCAATTATGGGATTGAGTGTATTTGCCCAGTAGAATGAAAAATGGCAAGGTACATGGCTGTCTCTCAAAGACCCTCAGAAATGCCTCCCATTTCCTTCCCGTAGAGGTTAGCATTTCAAATGTGTTGAAATTTATACTGATAACAAAAACTTCAACTCACTTGTTTTTTCAACATTATGCATGTTAATTTTTATTTTCTTCCCTTCATAGCATTGCACATTCTCTGGGGTTTTAGAGCATACTGCATACATAATTTAATCCTCTATGGCACTCACCTTAAAATTGGGCCATGGCACATCATTAGAACATGACTTCTCCAGTTAGTTCCCAGACTCCTCTTTATTCATAAGATTCTCACTTCTTTTTTGGTAGGTCTAATCAGGATTAATAGGATCTGAAATTTTAATATTGGAATTCCCAGAATAGAAACATGGGAAAGATGAGCACACATGCATTAGGAAGCATTTAAATTTAAATTTTTATGTCATGATGTTTATGATCTTCATGAAGGAAAATAATGTTGTAAGCCCATAAAAATATTCCACTTAAAAAGATTCATTTCTCATGGGCACACATAAGACACCCATAAGACAATCTGCTCTATGGTTAAAATTTGTAGATATATTTAGGATATATTTGCATCCACTTCTGCCAGCCCTGGAGTTGTCAGGTTGCTGTATGACAGGTTAATCTGTTAGTTGCTGCAAATATTCCAGCAGCCACAGCTGAACTGCTTTGCATACATTTCTGTTTTGTTGTGATCTTCCATCTTGTTTGGTTGCCTGTATTCAGGATACTCCAAAGCACTATGCAATAGGAGAATCCTTTATCTGGATGGGGTGCCTTTGTGGAGTGAGGATTTAGGGGTAGTCACACTTACCTTCTTCCAGCTTATATCATGGGGGCAGTGATAACCATATACATACACAAAAATTCCAGTGCCAGTGGAGAAGAGGAGAAAAGAAATTAAAAGTAAATAATTGAAAGGAAGGCATAGCAGGAAGGTGCTGGAAAAGGGTTTTTGTCCTGAGGTGCCTTTATACAACTTACGTAACTTTTGTTCTTACAAGTTAGGTGACTTATTCATATTCCCTCCCCTAGGAAGTAAAAAGAAAATCCAAATAAAAAATAGTGAACATTTATTTCATCTGTGCTACAAATTCTTGCAGTTAAAATGCTGAACTTATCACACCTTTGTCCCCATTTCACAGCTGCTCAGATCAATAAAAAAAATTACAGTGCTGCTAAGGAGTCCTCCACAGAGGCAGCCCCCACAGTCATCCAGAGGCCTGTAGCAAGAGATTTTATGTTTGATGAAATATCCCAAATGGAATCGTTTCATTTCTTCTAATACGATTCATTAAGTTCCACAAATTTCAAGTGTTTTCCTTATCTTCAAAGAGGAGTATTTTTTTTAAATTACATTTTCACACATATGCTTAGTCCTTCAATAGTACACTCAGTCAGTCAACAAATGTGCTAAATACTAATTCTATGCCAGACATTGTGCTGCAGTTAGAGGGACATTGTCCTTATGGCACTGAAAGTGCTGGAGGAGACAAGGCAGGAAGTCGGAGATCCCTGGGGCCAAGAAATCAGACATTTAACACTTTTGCAATGTCTTCAGTGTATACTGGTGTGATGAAGTAGGAGCTAATCAGGCTGAGAAAAGGGATGGACACATTCTAAAAAGAGAGGATATTATCAATAAAGTCATTAGAGAATAAGAATGTTGGAATTTTTAAAAGAAATCAGAAAAAAAACTTATTTTTCAACTCACTGACTCCAACCATCATTGCTGATGAATTTCTTTTAAGATAAAATACATATGTCTCCCTTCTTTGTTTTTTCTTGTTTCTTTTATTCTCAACATGTCAGGCTCAATTGAAATGCGTCTATCATCTTTCAATCCAAATTTATACATAAACGCGTGTAAACAGACAAATAAGCATATGCCTTTATTCACATGTACATATGGGTATACTTATTTTGTGTGTGCAGGTGTTCATATCCATCTTGTATAAGCATTTATTATAGAATAGAATGATAGAGGAACTCTATTTAAAAAGAATGATATTTTGTCATGTACTCCAACTTTCTTTTAGAAAAGTTTGAGATTTGCCTTTCAGATTTTTATCGACTGATTAAAAAGAAATTATGAAGTGTCCCAAGCACTTACTCTTACTACACAACTCTTCCCTCCTCATCTGTTACAAATTATGCTGTTACAAATGTATTTTTCTTAAGTTGTGGGAACCAAAACTACACAGCACTCCTTGTCAAGGTGTCTTCTGTTGTACTATTATGGTTTCGTATAGGATGTTTTGTGACTTTCCTTATGGCTAAAGGCAGTTCATCAAGCTTAAAATCATAAAGAACCATCTATGGTTACTCTATGATTCAGTTTTTGGGTGGTTAATAATCAGTCCATAATTTTACTTCTGCTCCAGGGCAGGGTGAGGGGCACCCCAGAACCCCCAAACCTTCCTATTTTAAATAGGTTCTTCCATCCTCCCCATCAAGACAAAACATATTCTAATTGGTAAGACCTTTAATGGAAAGGAACGTTAATACAATTAGTATGCAATACAGAAAAGCACAAGAATAAAGTTTCCAAATCCAGCACCCAAAGTTCCCCATCCCCTCGTGGGTAATGCTCAACCAATCAGGGTTGGCCCAAAGCAGGACCCCTGAGACACCAAAGCCTGCCACAAATTGAAGTCACCTGATGGAGACCCATGGGAAAGGGGCAAAAGGGGCCCAGCACGTCTGGGACAGAGGAGCAAAATCAAAATAAGATAAAACCTGCCATTGTCTCACCCACATCTGTTTCAACCAGTCCAACACCAAGAAGCAAGCGCAGCTTCTTCACATGTCTCTCTGCTCCATATGTCTCCTCCAGGTCTCCTTCTTGCTCTCTATCCTTCCTTCCCACCTCCAGTGTCCTCTCCAGTTTCTCCTTGCTCAGCTCCATCCTTTCCTGGGTGGGGCAGGGAACCTGGAACCTTCCCTTTTCCTGGGGGCCACCCTGTTACACTTCTACACATTGAATTTGTAAAATACCAATCTACATTAAAATTTGTCTGAAAAACAGAGCGTCTTCACGTTTCCTGTTTCTGAGAATCACTTGTATGTCTTTATTTGGGGGCACAGAACATTATTCCCACCAGGATGTCTTTCAAGTTCTTAGTACAATTGAAGGATTATGGATGAGCCTACAAAAACCAGGTATATTGGCATGTTACAGGGGTTTTCTGAGAACACATTAAATCATCTAATGTCTTAACTTTTGAAATAGTTGAAGGATAAGTACATAAAAAAAGAGATTGAGAGTAAAATGTGAAATGGTTGTATTTTATGGGCAAGCACTGATATTGAATAAGTATTTTTACCTCTTAAGATTTCAAATATAATATAAAATTTTCATTTTTAGTTTCTGATTAATTTTGCTTACTTAGAATATGGTAATTTGCTTTATTTTGAGCGTGATTTATGTGTTTTGAGAGACTGAACAAGGCTTCTCATTTGCATTTATATTATCATTACTTGGAAAATATGATTGCACACAAGAAAAAAGTGCTTTCTCATTTTATTTTTAGTCACAAATTAATATTATGATAAAGAAAATCTCTTCTTCAATCTAGTATTTTCATTTTTTTTAACTTTTAAACTTCTTATAAAAGATCCTAATGTAGAATATCACATTATGTTATAATTTTTTCTCTATCAAGTACTGAAAAAATTGAAAATTATTGACAAGACAAAATTCCACATCTAGAGATTAGATTAATGAATGTTAAAATAATGCTTGATGGCAATTTTTATATTCATCCTTTAAAAAATTAAAATAAGTATATATCAAAGAAAGTGAAAAACGGGCATGTTTTTTCTCTCCCCTAAAACTTCATTTTAATTGTTTTTAGAGAATCTTTGATGTTAAGCTCTAACTATTTTGACATGTCTGCCCTTTGGGTGGTATTACCACTAGGGAAAATAAAAAGCTGTAATTGCTAGAACTAAGGGTATCATATTAATAAGATTAAATTTTAATCTTCATGATTTTAAGTGCTTTCTCATGCAAAATCTCATTATTAATACCTCTCTTTTTGGTGAAATGGATTCAAGTGTCCACTATTTCACCTATAGGTCAGTGTATTTAAAAGACATTTAGCTGAGAGGTAAATAGAAATTTAATAACCCATCCTTTAAATTATTTTATAAATATTATAAATCATTCATCTATATTGTCCCTACCATTTTATTCCTTCTTAGCACTTCCAGATGATTCATCTTTCCTTGGTGTGATATAATGTGAAAATGTAATATAATTACATTGTAATTATAATAATATTTTGAATTATTGATAAAAATGGGTTCCAAATTATAATAATATTTTGAATTATTGATAAAAATGGGTTCCAAATGCAGAGGCAAGAAGGTGGAGAAAATATTCTAAAACCTCTTATATGAAATCATTGCTGACATTAATTTTCACTTTCTCCATAAGAAAGAGATAGCATATTGTCTGTCCAAAAGAATTACTTTTTATTCCTCACAAAATAATAAAACATTTTAGAAAAGATTTTGCAATTTGATTAATATCAAATTTTATCAAGATATTGAACCCATAGGACGAACAAATTAGCCAAGTTTGTGGAGATGGTGCAGAATATACTTGGGAAAGAACTTCTCAGTTTACATAAGAAAACACATACGTGAAACATGCTGGCAGGCACGATCACGAGAGACAGCTACATGCTAACCATGTCATACAACCTAGAAAGTAGTTGTCAGACACCAACAAAGCTGCATGTGACTTTTGCCAAGAGACCAGATGTTGCTGTTATTAGATAAAATGTGTTCCACAGCTTGATACCTATGTTTTATTAGTGATATTTGAAAAGAGTAGAAATTTTGGTAACTGTCATTTTTTTTTCATTCCCTTGATTCATGTATGTGTGTTAAAGCTGCAGAATTATACCAAAAAGATACAATTAGTAGCAAGTTTATTAATTAGGGCATGTTTTCCCTTTTGGGGAAAGTAATAATTTTTTGCATAGAGCATTTATAATTGCTCTACTAATGATGTTTCAAAATATATGTGCCTGCAGTATAACTTGCACTTCTTAGCAAATGTTTACCTGTTCATTCTCATTATCTCATGGTTAAGTCTTTCTGAGCCAATGATGACTAATGTTTTGAGTGAAGCAATAAGCAAAATTAGTTATTAAATTTACTTTCAGTTCTTAATTAGATGACTTGTGTGCTCAGTTTTAAACTATTAATGTTGTATTAAAGTTGGATATCTTCAGTGTCAAGGATAGCAGTGAGACATTGATTCATGAAAATTAGAGTACTATGATATAACAAACCTAGCATTTCCCCAAAATGTAATAGAAGGTAAATAAAAATGTCAGCTATAGCTCCAACTCATCTTGACTCCTCAGTTCCAGAATTCATTAAAAAAATCAATAAATTATTCAGCTCTAATACTAAGGTAGCATAATCCCCAGAATAGTATTTTAATGAGGATCCTGTTAGACTATCACTTAGTTATAGCCTAAGCATCTGTTACTAATATATTAATTTTAGAAGTAGCTATCCTATGTTAATCTGTATGTTAGGCATAGAGCCGCCTTTGACTTCTTTGTGCACTCAGTTTTGAGAGTTTCCATATTTTATTCTGGAAATATGTCTGCAAACATGTTAATTTGTTACCCCCTAAAAATCTCATTATGTGTGAATTTGTGAAATCTTATGATTTTCATTAGAAGATCAAAAGTGGCTTGATTTACAAATGGATTCATGCAGACAATTATTCTGTATTTATTATTGGAGGAGCAAAGAATAATGATTTAAATGCAACTAAATGAAAGTCAAAGTATTTTATAGCTTATAGAATACAAGCTGCTTTAGGGAGAAACTTTTTTATGGACAGCGTAGAGACAGAGATTTTTTAATATACTACTTACAATTTTAACTTCTCATTTTCCTTTCCACAGGGTGTGGTTAGGCCCACTGGGGGGTATGCTGTGATGCTGAACTGGACAATGTCTTCTATATATGGACTTAAACCTGGAGAGGTAATCGTTGTTTTAAATTTACATTGCATGACATTTCTCTGATTAATATATGTTAATTTTTTTATTCTTATTTTTTAGGTGTGGTGGGCAGCTTCTGACTTAGGCTGGGTGGTTGGACATTCCTATATCTGTTATGGACCTCTTCTACATGGGAACACAACGGTTTTATATGAGGTAATAAAAAAATAATAGCACCTATAGATTATAGTTATCTTACCAAAACTTTTAGAGAAGTAGACTTAAATAGAAACAGAATATTTTGAATTGGGGTAGGGAGTATTTTTATATATTCTTCTAGTTAAAGATATGATTTTAAAAGAAAAGGGAATATATAGAAAGTAATAGTCATGTATCGGCCCCGTTGATTTGTTTGTCCCATGGAGGGAAGCAATCAGTGCTTGGTTACCATCTATTCTAGCTTCCAGCCTTGTTCTTTCTGTCTTTAATTATTTATTTTACAGATGTAACATTGATTTATATACTGTATACATTTTAGGAATATGGGTTTATATCTCCTCAAATGTATGTCACTGTACAACCAAAGTACCAGCAACCCTATACCACTGTCCACTCTAATTCACTAAACTTCCCTCCCCCTTTGTCTGGCCTTGTTCTTGACACCTATTCAACTCTTAATAAATATCTGTTAAATAATGTCTTAATGTAGATATCAAAAAAAAATAACTTGCTGCATAGGTAGAGACTTTCTCCCTAAGGGAAAAATAATATTTCTAATTTTCTGAAGTTGTCTGAGTTGCTCTTAAGATAACTTCATAAGCAACTCAAGTAATGGTTTTATTAAAAAAAAATTTTACTTTTATTAATTGAACTAGACTATTTAAATTACACAATTTTGGAAACCAAATTGGACCAGTTAAAATAGGTGAACCATATGAATAATTCAGTCTTTATTTTTGAGAGGGAAAAAGCAACATCTCATAAGTCTACTATGTTGATGGAGTTATGATTCCAGCAGACATAACTCCAACAGCATATGAACCTTTACCCAAAAATGTGCTTTCTGGTCGTTTTGTTTCATATTTTTTCTCCTTTGCAAACAGCCTGTCATATGTAGAATCAAATCTTAGCACTTCCCAAGAACAGACAGATTTTCCAGGGCCCTGCCTTTCTCCTTATCTTTGCTTGACTACCTCGTACAAATGTGTCTTCACTGACATTTTAATTCCATAATACAGTGGAACACTCTCCCCCACCATGGCAGCTGTGTAGCTTAGCAAGAAATCATTGTAGTTGACAGACATCTCCCTGCAATAGTCCCTTAGGATCTTTTCTATTTCTGAGGTATCCATTATATTGTCTCTTGTTTTATTTATGGCTTTATTTATTTGAGTCTTTTCTCTTTTTTTCTTAGTTACCTAGTGAAGGGTTCATCAAGTTTAACTTTGCAAAAACCAACTTGCAGTTTCAATATTTTCTATTCACTTATTTTTATAAAAAAATGAATAAATGAGAGAAAATGGTAGCTATGTGAGGTGATGGATATGTTAATTAGCTTGTTTGTAGTGATCACTGGACAATGTACATGTATATCAAAACTTCAAGTTGTATCTCTTAACTATATACAATTTTAATTTGCCATCATGCCTCAAGGAATGCTGCTTCCATTTAAAATTAACAAGTAATAAATGGATTTTATAATCTTAAGCCAATAAACAAGTTTTATTATTATTATTGTTTTTCCCAAGTAGTATTTTATTTAAATGAAGAGTAATTTTCCTGCCTAAATGTATAAAAACTTTTTTACTAGATGACCTCACATCTCTTCCAATTCATACATTCTAGGATTTGTTATCTTTATCCAATATTCTGAAAACTTCCTGCCACAACAGCTAGGGTAACAAAGAATTAGCAAGGAACTGTAATGACTCCAGTTTCTAAGACCTCGAAATCCTCCTCTGTTCTTGTACATGAAAGGTTAGCTTTGAATCTCAGGTTGTAAAATACATTTTACTTTAAATTTAAAAAAAGAAATCAACTTACTGTTCTTTGGCTTATTATCTAGGTCTAAAATTGATTATTTGTTACTGATCACTGTAAATCTAGTTGGTGTTAAGTCATAAACTGGTTGGTATACGTGATCTTGATGGGAAAATTGTCATTTTTTTACTTAATAACGGTCTATCTGAAACTCCTGATGAAGGGAAAGTTTGTTCTCGTTTACATTTGTTTGCATTTCAAAATGTATCCTTTAGAGCAGCAAGCCATTGCATAAACTCTTTGCTATGCTCACCAGGGCAGATGACTGTGTTAATAATTCAACAATTAACTTTGAAGATATGTAGGGCACTCTGCCTTCTCAGACAGTAAATTAGTAAGAGGAAGTAGAGAATTTAGGATTTTGAATTTCAGTGTCACTGGACTGAAAATGTGAATATCTTGCTTTGCTTTATCTACCTACATGACCTTGGGCAAATTAATTCGACCCTTCAGGAATCTATTCCTTCATTATTAAAACTAAAAAGTTGACATATTCTCCCAGTGCTACACTTCCATGAATTTTCTCAAAGTCAATTGATCTCATTTTTTTTCTAGAATAAATATATATTTGATAATATGTTTTAATTTTCTAGCTCTGTAGTTCATTCCAATTTCTTTCCACAGTGAGTGATGTTCACTTTTCAAGTCCATTTACTCTTCAAATGCTGACTCTTCAAGTGCATTTACCGAAGAAAAGTTTCATTCTAAAATAAACTTAAAAGAGAATTTTTAGTGTTTGACAGGAAGCAGAGCAGTTAAGACTTCCGTAGTGTAATTCCTAAAACTTCTACATGTTAATTAATTGGCCTCAGAAAATGTGCTCAGCTGTTCTCATCATCAGTCATCTATGTTTTCAATATTAATAATACTGTTCTTATATGTTGGTTCATCTATGAGAAGTCTTCAGAATCATTGTCAGGAGACAGTAGTGCAATAAATGCTGGATAGTATGTGACTATTATTATTCAAAATTATGAACTTACATTTTTCCAGAAAAAATCTACAATATAAACACCAACTGTTCATCCCCAAGCAATCCAGCCATTGTACTGTTTGCATTTCAAGTACTCCGCATTTCTTTCAAAGTCTGTTTGTCCTCACAGCTCTGAAGTAGCCACCAGAGCACTGGAGGCAACTCCCTTTGGAGCCCATTAATTCTCTTCTAAGTACCAGGCAAAGGAATCCGCACACAGAGATGTGTTGATCCAGCTACTACCAACACTGCAGAATGAACAGCAGATGTGGAAAATAACCCAGTGGTCTCTCCCCTCATGGATCTGTCCTTTCAGAGTAGACCTTGTGAGGGAAGTAAGGGAATTCTTTCATCTGTGAATAATACAGTACATTTCATGGTTCACCATTATCTAAACATTTTTAATCTTTTGCTTCTATGTTTTGATGGTAATTGTCTTTACTGGTTTTTAAGCCGTGTCTAGATATTTTAAAACTTCAAACTATTCATTGAAAATTTATTCTTTGGATCTCTTTTCCTCAGTTCATATTAAGGTTTTGGTAACCCTATTTTTTCTTTCTTTATGAAATGAATAATTATGGAAATGGGTTCTCTATATACATAAGACTTAAAGAAGACATTAAATGTGAAATTATATTGAAAGCTTCAAAGCGTCAAAAGAAATGTGTATATAGTAAAATATGACTTGGTGTACACATATACACATTTATACATAGAATATGATACCTATAAAATGCTACAATATGCATTATATATGTATACATACGATATATATGTATAAAATATGGGTAGTTATCATCCCCCATATACATAAATTCAACTTTAAGTCAATCCCAATTATGAAAGTCTCATGTTTGAGAATGCAAATAACTGCTTTCAAATTATTTTAATATTGAACTCTTATTACATCATCCTCCATGTTTCTTCAGGGCATGTGTCAGCTAATTCTGTGGATGCTTCTGTAAATACTGCACTTGATCTGTAATCTCTATGGAGTCATCCTGTGATGCAGTTTTCCCACATGGATCTTCTTAATCCTCAGTCCCTTTCAGGCTTCATGTTGACAATGTAATTGTTATTTGCATATACATAGTTCTCTTTTGGCAAGAAATTTGTATTTTCATTTGTTATTCTGTTTTCTCTAACTTGAAGATCTCATCTTCAATGACAGATTTATTTTTTTCAAGCAAAATGACAGAGATGTTACTTCCTGTTAATGTGTACCATCAAGTTCTAAGTTCAAGTTACTTTAAAATTAGCTTTTCAGAGCAATTACATCATAGGATATCCAGAGCAATAGTATAACTCTTCATGTTGATGTTTTGTTCCAAATTTGCATGTCTTATAGAGATCAGTTACTGTTTCATAAACTTACATAATTTACAAATCTTGGTCACTCCCTATTCAGTACTATTCTTAATAAATTCAATTTAAAATCAGCTTGCCTAACCCCAGTCTCCTAATGCTCTAAGTAATTTTCATACCTCTCAGCTTTTAAGACCCTGCTCAAGTCCTGTGAAAATGATGTTCTTCCTTGTTCAGTAAATTTACCAAACTTAGATTTGTATGATCAGTATATTTCCTTGGTGCTTTAATATATGGAGATCCAATTATTCAATGAAGTTAGAATGGATGTAGTAATGAAAAAGAAAAAAAAAAACATTGATAGCCATCATGTTGCTAACAAGCACACTTCCTGAGCATATAGCATAGACTTTTACTCCCTCTCTCATTAAGTGAAAAATGATTTTTCTGCCTTTAAAAAAAATCTATTGTAACAGCAATGCCCTTTTCTGTACATGTGAAACAAGAAAATGATGACTCAGTTATTATTCTGATTCAGGTTATATGAGATGATCTCAGTTGGAAGAGATTATAAAGCAGATGCCAACACCTTTTAGAGATTTCACATGACTAGCTGTTCAAAGATATTTATTTTTGAGTTTATTTTTTTTTCTTTGTGTGCCTGTGTTTTATGTTGGAGCAAGCAAGTACAGCTCTTGCCATAGCTCCATCAACAATATTTCTTGGTTCCTATTGTGAACACAGTGTCTTGCTAGAGGCTGATAGGCAACCTGAGTAAGTATCAGATACACTCTTTGCCCTAAGAGCTGACAATATTGTCAAAGAATTAAGAATAATATAAAGGACAGAAAGCAAACATTTGAGTCAATGCCTCATTGAAAATCTCTTATGCTTGGTAAAAGGTATGAAATTTTCACTTGGACACTGGATTGGGCCTTTGATAAATGTTCAACACCAGTTTTGATGTGATTTTCTGATGATAGAATTAAATATTGATCAAAATAAACTGTCTTCGGTCACATAGCTTATAAATGGCAGAATTGTGATTTTTACAATGTCCAAAAAAATCTGCTACTAGTCCTTTAAAGGAGTTTAGGACTAGAGTAGAAAGGACAAACCTTGTAGATGAGAAATTACAAATGGTAATAATTGCTATTGACTAAGTGTTGAGTGATAAGAGTTCTTCTGAGCACTTGATATATGGGATCTTAATGAAGTCTATCTACAGTCCATGAGGTAGATATTTCAAATACCCACTTACAGTGTGGAAATTGAAGATTGAAAACATTAAATAACTTTACCAATGGCACAAGGGTGACTGAGGTACGACTTGAAACAAGGTTGTCTTGTGCTCTCTAGTCCTAGTTTGGAGAAGAATGATTGGGAAACTGTTGATTAGTGTAAACGGTGTGACCCAAGTCAGGGCATCAGTATTGTGAGCATTGAGGAGAAGGGATTATGTTAGGTTGTTGGATAGATGGTGTAAGAGACGGATAAAGGTCTTTGAAAAAGCTCTGATGTCTGTAGCTGAGATAACATATATAGTGAGAATATTAACTCAGCCACTCAGTAGGAGCAACAACTATTGTGGAAGGAAATAGTAGTTTTCATTTTCATAATGTTGTGTTTAAAGGTACTACTCAGACTTTTCTATGATATTGGGAAGTCGGACTTGAAACTTGGAAAAACTTTTGGAATGAAAGAGGTAGAGAAGTTAATATTTTAAATTCCTAAGTTGGTCAAGATACTCAAGTGAATATTTGGCAGGAACTCTACATAGAGCAACTGGAGAGGCAAAGGGAGAATCAAAAAACCATGTGTAAAAAAGTTCATGATTTCTCTGTGACTACTAAAAATGCAAATATGCCTGAGTCCCTAATTAGTTCATCACTGAGTCTGTAGAATTACCCATTCTAATGATCTGTTTCCTTTACTTGGCATTATTATTTTCAAAGGTAAGCATTTTTTTTTTAATGCAAAAGATGGTTACTTATGACCTAAGTAGAAGTAATGACTTATTCATTGAGGCTAGCCTCAATGCAAGACCCAATTTGGTCAACTCTCAGAACAGGGTGAAGTCAGCGGAAAAACCAAACCAAAGAGATAGTTAAGTTTAAAAATTATTTCTAGTTTTTTATGGTATAGTTGACAGAGTTACAGGATATGTACCATGTACAACATGATGATTTGATTTACTTACACATTGTGAAACAGTCCTCCCATCTAATTAATTATCTCATCCATCATTTCACGCATTATTTATGTTTGTTTAGAACATTTAAGTTCTTAGCAAATTTCAGTAATATGGTACAATGTTATCAATTATAGTCACCCTGCTTTACATTAGATCCTCAGACCTTATTTATCTTACAGCTGAAAATTGGCAGAAAGGGAGAGATGCGGTTAGAGTCATGGATAAACACACACATCTCTAGTATATAGAAATATGGATGATTGGGTCTTTGAACTAAAGCCTAGGAGAAGTCATACCTTCCCAGTCCTGGAAACCAGAGCTTGTCCTTACCTGAAGAAAGGGAAGGACTCAAGCTGGAACAATTGCAAGTTTATGGTATTGCCCACAGGACACCGTGAGGAGAAAATGTCAAGCAGCAAAGTTACAGCAAGTATTAATTTGAATCGTGTAAAACTGCTGATATTCAACTGATTTTGACTTAAAGAAATGGCAGTTTCTTATAATCCGGTAGTAGAAAGGTAAAGAAACAAATTGGTCAGGGACCTCAGAGAATGACTTCTATATTTTTGGGTTTTAAGACTATTTTATGGAAGTGGATTAAAAGTACTATGTAGGCAACTTATACAGTGTAAGAAAGTAAACATGTATGGTATCCATCTTTGCATCTCCACTCCAGCTTCATCCAAGATGTTTGTCAGAGCTAAGTAGAAAATCTTTGAAGAGAACTCCATTATGTTTAGGGAGGTTCTCATAGACCTACAATTGATATTGACTCCTTTTCAGAATATAATGTTAAAAGGTACTGACTTTTCTCCCTAGGAAAATGAATATGTACACTTTTTAAAACTTTTGTAATATCCACAACTCCCCTGAAGTTCAGGTCAGGAACCTTTCATCTAAAAGATTAAGATTCAATCCTCTCCAGCAGTGGCACAACTAACCTGAAACCCCAGATGGGAATATTAATGCTTGTTATCTCTGGGTAACACAGAAAGAGCTTCTGGGCAAGAGTTAATTCTTCCATCTTTGGAGAAAGGGTCATTGCATTCAGGATGCGAGGTCCTATAAACCATGATATATATATATCCAGTCTGGAGTTTGGTTTATAGAACAAAGCATAAAATATTTGGCATAGTCAGGCATTCTTCCCAATTATTTTCTTAGTATAGGACCTCCTATAATTAGGTTTCAGTTATTAGTATATACTTTTATTAATACTTGGTTTGACTCATTTACTTATAACACATGTAGAAAACCAGGCAAGGTTAGTATTAAGTTCTAGACTCATCTACTAAGACAAACAGTCAGGTGGGTATTGAAAAATAGCCTTGGTTGGGTAGTGCTTAGTATCTAAGAAGAATGTGTTGATCTCAACTAGGACTGCAGATTGGAACCATTTAGGGGACACGCAGCAGACCAGTGCCAAGCCTTAATTCAAGACCAGTTAGATCAGAATCTTTGAGAGTGGGAACCAACCATTTGGTACTTTTCCAAAGCTGTCAACTTTGGGGTTTACAGTCACTGGGTTCGAGCAAAATTAGATGTTCTGAATGAGATGAAGGAGGATGAAAGGGCATTCTCTCCTCACAGGTGAGGCTAGTTAAATGAAGGTAAATCTCCAACGAATATTTGAAGAAGTCAGTTTGATATAAATTTATAGTCATCAGATTATATTAATAAATTTCACTCCTTATGGAATCCTAGGTCTGAGAGTCTTAAGGCATAGGGCGGTGATGTCATCTAGCACTAACGCAGCAGTAATACTTTCAAAATTGGGACAAGATAATGTGTGTTATTGAGAAAGAGGGACATTGGGGGGAAAACCCTATTTTTGACATAAGTTACGCACTAATTTGGTTCCTATTTCAAATATCTGTTCGCTGTCCCAACTGTCCATTTTCTCTTAGCTGGAAGCAGTCAATCTTATCTGTACAAAAATATAAGCATATTTCCCCCTTTTTAAAATTATAAGTGGTATTGGACAAATGGTAGGCCCACTCTGCTGCATTTTGCTTTTTTTTTTTTTTTTCACTAATATCTCCTGGAGAACTGGTTATGTTTTAACAAATCTCAAGGTTAGGTTTTGAGCCTCAAACTCTCATTCCTTGAAAGGCATGAGGCATTGAGAACTCATCAAATGTTATTGTCAATTTTGTCCCTCTTGCAAAATAAACAAGGCGGCACTGCTGCTCCCATCTGCTGACACGACACTCACAACCAGCTCGTAAGGGGTGTGCTGCCTTCACTTTAGGACAGCAGCAGAAACATGCCTTCTGTGATCTCCTTGGAAGTGGTGTTCAAAAGGGGATCGGATGTATTCCTAAGGCTGCCACCAACAGAAACAAACCCTGCAGTTGACTCAAAAATTGCCTGTCAAAGTCTGAGAAACCACAAGTAACCTTGACCCCACTTCATGGAAAATCTGAAATCACCGGATTAAAAATAAAGCAAATACATATATTTTTTTGCTCAAAGATTTAATTCTAGTATTTAAGCATATCTTTGTTTTCCAAAGTTCTGTTTCTCTACTTTACTGTGCTGAAGTCTTAACCTCAGTAGAAATGGGGTGAAAAGTCAAGACATGAACTGGTTTTCTAACCCAGGACTTGTCATTTGCAGTCTGTTAATATTAGCACAATGAGTCATAAGTGGTAGGAAACTTTACTGTCAAGTTAATTTTAAGGTATTTGGTAGCTGTCTTGGCTTCTATGCTTTGTATCAGTGCTTACCAGTTATTAATATTATAAATATTAACAGTTGATATTTTATAAATCCCTGATGTTAGAAAACATGACTTATAGTAGCCAAAAGTTTAAATCACTGCTTCGTCCTGTAGGGATTGCGTTCTCTTTTGTGTCCTAGTCATCAACTCACAATGCAGACTAGTTTGGCGAAAAGGGATAAAAAGCAAAGAGTAGCAATATAATTTGAATTTTGAAGAGTTCACAAATTATTGTTAACTTTGAATTCGGTACCGCTTTTGATATGTGGGTTTTTTGTTAAAAATCCCTATAATCTTTTTATTTTTAAAGTGATTGTTGTTGGGCTACTGTCCCTGGCTGAATATGCAAATTCTGAAATCATTGTCGCTTTCTTCAAGCAGCTTGGAAATTTAGTGTTGCTGCTTATTTTGTTAAAGCACTGTAAAGAGATTATATTGCCTGTGTTTGCCTGCTTGTCTGTGTCTGTGCAAGAGGGCAGGAGAAAAGTGTCCAATAAATCAATAAGTCATCGATTCACTTTTATTTCATATAATAAAAGAGGCTTATAGGCTTGCTTAGATTTTCTGAGGCTACCCGTGGTGAGAGAAGCTGCGAACATATAGGCCCTAGGTTAATGACTGTGCTATTTCCCTTTATGAGACACATATAACTTACAGCATGTGCTACTCATTTTTTTTTTTAAGATTTAGTTATTTTGCATTCAAGCCGGGGTGTAGGCCAGAGGAATGGTGCAGTGAGAGAGGGAGAGAGACACCAGAGAAAGAGTGGGGAGCAGAACAGGCAGATTGGTGGAAATACATTGCTGAGGGGAGCAGCGGGTGAGACAAGAGAGGTCTGCTGCGCCAGGTGGGAATCTCCCCAGCCTGGCATCAAACTTGCACCTCTGCAGCCACTAACAGCTCCACAGCACTGCGCTTAATCTGTTGCATCACCAGGGATGCCCTGTGCGCTATGTAATTTTAAATAATATTTGGACACAAACACACATACTTACTAGAATGTAAATTCCACTGGAGCAGTGTCTTACTGGCTTGTTTACAAAATTATTCCCAGAATTTAGAATTTAGAACCTAGCCTATAGTAGATGCTCAATAATACTTACTAAATAAACATAATAAACATTTAATTTTCATGATTTGTTTGTATGTGAACAATGGTCTCTGATGAAAGATCTTTTTCTGTGCTGCATTATATTGCAGGAAGTGCTTGCATCATTCTGAATGTTTATGTTAATGAGCAGGCTGTTTGGGAGAACAATAATTTCTTTGATACACCATAAAATTTTTTAATTAAAATTGGAGGTCAAGTAGAATTCCAAAAATATAAAAAGGTAAATTATATAAATATTAAAGTATTTTTAAATTAGAAAATCATCATATTCATAGCTCTGACTGTTCTTGTGGGAGTAGACAGTAAAATGCAAAACAACTGAATCTTTCTAAGTTCTACTAACTTAAAAAAAGAATATCGTGAATTTTTATGCATCATTTCTTTAAGTGTCCTCACAGTAATACTGTCTTGTCCCAATTTTTCTGCTCAATAAATATAATATTGATCGAAATTTGTTTGGTGCAGGGTCAGAATTGCGAAAGTAGTTATAAGGTTATATTATTTATAAAAAACATGGTACACAGTTTAACTAATATGTTTACTATTTAAACTGTCATTGTTATTATTAGATGTAATTAATTAAAGACACTATAGTGCATCAAATTGTGCCCTCTGTGTAGGTAGTCATGGTATAGCATTTTTATTATACTACTACTCTCATCCTTTAGTTAGCATATTATCATTGTTCCATGACATGAGACTGTAGTGGAATTCAACTATAAAATATCTTTCTTCAATGGAGGTCAAGCTACTTTTAGTTATCTCAGTACTTTTAGCTTATTGAGAAAGTACTGGGAAAGTGAATTATACTTATTTAGCAGAAAGAAACAAAATGGAAGCATGGACAGGGCAGTCAGCTGCATGAGGTCAATAACAAATCATTTTTAAGTGTATGAGATCAAATTTCCCAAGTCACAACCAAGAACACCAAGGACAAACCAGTGCCTATGACAGATCGAAGAAATAGAAGTCAACTATTTGCATAACTATGAGAAAGAAAGTTGCTGATTCTTTTTAATTTTTTAATTTTTTTTTTTTTTTAAGTAATGCTGGTTTGCATTGTTGTTTAGACTGATGTGCTCAAAGCTTCAAAATACGTGAGTCATATTTTGGATTTGAGTTGCCAGATTGTATTTTGGAATTCTTTTGGTGTTTCCCTAGGTACATAAGCTGTCTTTTGTTTTGAGAGTAATACCTTTGATTATTTTAAGAACATATTCATCTGTTCCTATTTATTAATTTATTTTCTATCAATTTATTTTTTTCAAAGTAACATTTTTTTACAAAATTGTATGTGATTCAGTCAGAGGATCATACCTCCACAGATAGATGCTTGTCGCCACACCACACACACCACCGCCATAGTCCTCCACCATACTCAATTTTTTCCCCTGCCTACATTTCCCCCCCTCTGAAATTTTGTAGCCTCAATTCCACAGTCATATTTCTAGGTTGTTTTTTTAATTGGTTTAGTTGTGTCTGACCCTTTGTTTTATGTCACTGTATTCCCCGTATGTGTGAAACCATCCAATATGTCTTTCTCTTGCCTTTATTTCACTTAGCATTTCCCTTTAGTTCCATCCACGTTGTTGCAAATAGCAATAATCATTTTTTTATGACTGAGTGGTATTCCATTGTGTGTATATACTACATCTTCCTAATGTACTACTCTGTCCTTGGATACTTAGGTTGTTTCTATAACTTGACTATTATAGTTTTGTAAAGAACACAGGAGTTCATGTATACCTCTTGGAATTAGTGCTTTTTCACTCTGGGTAGCTGCATAAGAGTGGATTGCTCTGTCTATAGAAGTGGATTTTAATATTTTGAGAAACCTCCACACTGTTTCAAATAGGACCGGAGCAGTACACATAGCCACCAGTAGTTCCTGGCCACAACTTATTTCTGGTCTCACAGACATGACATGGTATCTCATTGTGGTTTTAATTTGCATCTCCCTGACAAAAAATGATGAAGATAATTTTTACATATGCCTATTGGCCACCTGTATGTCTTCTTTGAAGAAGTGTCTGTTTAGCTCTGCTGACCATTTTTTGATTGGAGTATTTTGTTTTCTTTTTGTTGCATTGTGTGAGTTCCTTGCAAATCTTGTATAGCAACTGTTTGTCAGATTCATGATGTACAAATATTTTCTCCCATTCAGTTGGGTATATTATTTTACTGATAGTTCCTTTCACCATAAAAACTTTTTAATTTGTTTTAGTCCTTTTGCTTTTATTTGCTTTTCTTTCTCTTGGCACTGGAGATAAGTCTACAAAGATATGATCACCAGTGTAATGGAGTGTTTTACGTATGTTTTCTTCGATATGTTTATGAATTTAGGTCTCTTTTACCTATTTTTTTGATATATTTATGAATTTAGGTCTTACATTCATGTTTTTAATCAATTTTGAGTGAATTTTTTGGAAAATGTAAGGGATGATTATTTTCATTATTTTGCATGAGACCGTCCAGTTTTTCCAACACCATTTATGAAATTGACTCCCTTTCCTCATGGTATACTCTTAGCTTCTTAATTATAGATTAACTGTTTAGTAGCTATGTATGTTTACTTCTGGGCTCACAATTATGTTCCATTAGTTTCAGTTATTTTGTAAAGTTATTTGATTTGAAATTATAACTTTTATTTTTTAAATAATTCATTAAATTTTTTTCTTACATCATTGTAGTCCCCATAGTTCTACCACCACATCACCCATGAACCATCACCATATTCCCTTGTGAAATAATAATTTTTAATAGTGATTATGAAAAAAAAAAGTGTTGATGTTAGAAATTCATAGCAACCACACTTGTCATGTAATTCACCCCACAAACTAATACATTTACTTTCTTGGCAAGTAGAAGACTGTCTTGTGCCATTAATTTGACTGTGATATATAGTTCCTGTCCTTTAGCTTTCAAAACTTAAGAAAGGAAAAACTGCTATTTGAAAGGCTTTTAGTATACTATCTTGGAGCAAATGGTCTCTGTTAGGCCTGGACATTTTGTTTGTTTTATTTATGGTAGAATATTTTTAAAATAATATTTGTTGAGAACCCCATTTTATTAATATCACTGTGTAGAAATGTGTAAGTATTGAACTGTCAATGAACTATGAGACATTTTACCAAGTGACATTATAAATGAATCTCATTGTAGGGGAAGCCTGTGGGAACACCAGATGCTAGCGCTTATTTCCGTGTGCTGGCAGAGCATGGAGTCGCTGCCTTGTTTACAGCGCCAACTGCAATTAGAGCAATCCGTCAGCAGGACCCTGGGGCCGCCTTGGGGAAGCAGTACTCTCTGACAAGGTGAACTCGAGATGCACAGGGCAAATTACATTAAAAACTGCAATCAGAATAAATAACTCAACGTTCTATATTTTTCCTGGCACAGGAATACCTCTGTGGAAAGAGCCAAAATATTCTGAATGTTATTAAGAATGACTGTTCTAAACATATCTTTGAAATAGTTGGAATCTTAGCTAAACAAGAGAGATTTTTAAGAATTTAAAATATATTGTTCCTATTTCAGTTCAATTTTTTATGAATGAATATATGTGTACAAATATACAAGTGCAATAAGTTTACATAAGTTCATATCTATCTGTATATAGATATATTTTCTATTTGAAAATAGAGAAGTGGTTTAAATAGAGGACAAAAATTTGCTTTCATATATAGAGTTTATGGGAAAATTATAGTCAACAAATTATCTTTGCTGAAAGAGTGAAGGAAATTATTTTTCTGGTTTTTGTAACATTATCTTCTGAATAATTTAGATAACTTTATGCTGGTTTATTGACACTCCTTTTAGCTTAATAATACATATATTCAAAGACATTTATAGCAATTTATATCTTCAAGGCAGTTTGCAGCATCGGTTCTCATTGAACCTCTTTGAAATTGGTTACTGTTGCCATAAACTAAGTGAAGAGAGTTTTTTTAAGTCAGAAAATAGAACTGAATTTAAGTTCATTTGAACTTTTTAAGCTATGACAGATTTATAAATTTTATGTTGCTATGAGCCAAAGAAGGACTTTAACTCGACATGATGCACCAATGGCACATGTCAGCAAAAAGCTTTCAACTTATGCAGGTCACTGGCTTTGTTTCTTTGAGATTTTTTCCCTCTATTTTTTATTTTATGAAAAAAATAGATCGGACTTGCATAAAATTGTATCTGTTATCTAAAGAATATACTCTTATTAAAAGGGAAAAAAAGTCATGAAGTGAATCTTCCTTTGTAAAATCACTGCTCACCCACTACCTTTTCCTTCCTTTACTACATTTCAACTTAGTGTCTTCCAATTCAGCCAAAAGGTAAAATCATCTTGAGTTATGTGTAGTCTCCATATCTGAAGACAATTCCAGGAAATTTGAAGAAACAGTGACAAGTTCCTTATATGACAAGCGCATTCTGATTGCAGGACATGAAGTTGTTTGACCAGTAAGCCAAGGTCTCTTTTGCTACATCATTTCCTTTTCCATCTACATATGAGTGTTTAGATATCATACTTACTGTGAAGGCAGGAACCATTTTGCATAATGTATAAAGCATCAAATAATACTGAATTTCTATTAGATTATCTTTTCAAGCTAATTCCTGTAGACACAGAGTATGAGGTTTTAGCATTAGAGAAAGTGCAATAAGCTTTCCTAATCACAACCTTCTATCTTTAGGTACCTGAGTTATTCATAATGGTGCAAGAATATAAACACTATAAACACCCTCAATTATTCAAATTACTGCTATTAATAAATGCAGACTCTTACTGATCCCCTCTTATGTGCCAGGCACAAGCAATTTAAGTTTGTTATCTCATTTAGTCATCAAAAATTGTGGATTTGTAGCACTTGCAATTATCCTCATTTTGCAAATGAGTCAAGTTAGGAACAGATAGTTTAACTATTTACATGGAAACTAGCTCGGGCATTATGACCTGGATCTAAACGCTTAATTAAAAACTCTGACATATTCTTCCTATGAGAAGTAAATCAGGAAACCAGCTTGACCCAGGGAGTTTTGTCATTCATAGGATGAAGGCAGTTTTTGCTTTTTACATACTTTAATCTGTTCAAATAATATCTTCACTGAACTACTGTAGGAGATTCTCAAATTATCGACTAAGAGAATGCTAGAAACAGAAGGCACCTCCAAAATCCAACTATCACATTTTAAAAACAAGAAAACTGAGGTCCGGAAGACTTGTTTGGGTTAGGGACAGAATAAAGTCCAGAACCCGAGTCTTCTCATTCAATTATACTTTTAGTTTCATATTTAGATTCAAAATGTTTCATAACAGATTGAATTGATATTCACTAGATATAATTGCAAATTTGTGATTTATTTGCAGTTTGCTACTCTTCTTTTACACAACTTTTCAAATGACAACTTTTTAAAAATATGTATCTTATTAAGTGTTGCTTTAAAATAAATTAGAGATTTGTCCAAAATCCCAGCTCCCAAAGCAAATTTAAGTGTATACTCTAAAATAGGGAACTAACTTGGACTATAAATTCATTTTATCATAGATGACTAGAATCTGGAAAAGTACATTAGACTTCATCTAGTGTAATCATCTCATTTCACAGGTGAGCAAAACTTGTCACAGAGGTAAAATAACATTCTCAGGATTACAAAGCTACTTTAGGGCAAAATTGCAACTAGGCAGTTCGGTGTAGGAGTAAAGATGCTCAACCTGAAGTTAGATTTCCTGGGTTGAGATCTACAACCTACTGACTGTGTGACCTCATGCACATTACACAGTTGTCTGTTTTTATTTGGTTTTGGGTTTTCTTCGGGGGGGTCATTTAAGGAAAGTAAAAGTACAAGAATATAATGAAAATAAGATGTGCATGATCCAGGCAAATTCCTTGAAACAATTATTCATATAAACTCTCTTAGATGTTATCTTCTGCTTTCTATTCTCACTGCTCTATTTTTATGACATCATACTAATTGATTGACTCAGGATCTTCTATTAGATTTTAATCAAGCTAGAAAAAAATTCAGTGTTGGGACTTCCATTTAAAATATCACTGTACCTCATACTTTGATGCAGTCTTTTTTCCCCCAGCTACATAAAAATGAGGGATACTACGAAAGAGAAAAAACAGAGTTTCAGAGGTTAATTTAAAATAAACATTTCTTAGAACTGGAAGTGGAATAAATTTGCAGTGGTAATGGAGGCTGAAGGCAAGGTTTGCTGTGCACACGCGGATGCTGGCGACATGAGAAGGATGCAGAGTTCCTGCTGCAGTCCTAGAGTCAGAGCCAGATCAGAGTTTGAAGGGCAGCGGTGTGACTACCCACTCTGGAAGGGAAGCCAAAGTACGGTGACATAGACCCACATCACAGCATCATAGTTGTACTGATCTGAATGTCCTCCCCGTAAAACCTTCCCATCACCCCTAATATTGAAAACTCAAAAATCTATATCCATGATATATAGTGTTGCCAGATTTTCCTTTCTAGTAGTGTCAGAGATTTTTATTTGCAAGGTGATGCTCATTCCATAAATGATTTTGAACATGTTATTTTCTCTTCTTTATGTGAGAGCTATGTGAACTGATATTATTTGAAAAATGCTTTGAAGTATTTATAAACAAATCTATCTTGTCCCAGAGTTTACATATTGGAAAGCTTTGAATTATGGATTCAATTTCTTGGGGTTCAACCAGCTTAAATGTGTGACTAGATAACTTCCATTAGTTTTGGAAACCTCTGTTATCTCTTCAAATGGGGCTTCTACCTTAGTCTCTCTTTTTTGGTTTTGACAATTTAATGACACATGTATTAGAACTATTTACCATAGCTCTACTTTTTGTTTTTTCTCCTTTATTCTTTCCAGTTGAAGTTTGATTATTTTCTTTGAACCTCTACTTTGGATATTCAGCCTTCTCTTCAGTAATATCTAGCCTTTCCATTTTTAAATTTACTTTTTTTGTATCTTTCAGCTTAAAAATTTCTATTTGATTCTTTGTTATGATATCCTATTTTGGCATCATTCATATATTTAATGAACATAATATTCAAGTTATTTTTAAGTCAGTATCTGATAACGAATTACCTAGCTTTCTGTGTGGTTGTTTTCTGATATCTTTATTCTCTTCTATCATATGATTTTCTCTCCCAATAGGCTATTGCGTGTGAAAAATTATATAGTTACTTTGAGATTCTGGATGTTCTTATGGTCCCATAGAATAATCTTTATTTTGATGGGCTATTAATGTAAAGGAAGATCACATTGATCCAGCTAGCTGATTTGAAGCTAGACTTTGATATTTGAGAAGTTTCTTTGCAGTTTTTTTTCTATTGTTGGGATGCAACATTCATTCTTCTAATTGAAAGCTTGGATGTTTTTCCAAACCTTTTTAATATTGTGGGTCCAATATTTGTTTCCCAGGAAATTATAATGGCTAAGAAAGGAGTGTTCATTTTCCAAGTCTCTCAAACACAGCTTCTGTTCATTTTGTCAGTTTTTGTACCACTATTTGTGTTTTTTTATTTGTCTTTTCTTTAAAGATTTATTTATTTATTTATGCATACAAGGACTGGGGTGTAGGCCAGAGGTGTGGGGTGGTGAGAGGATTCACCAGACAGAGTGGGGAGCAGAACAGGCGGATCTACTGAAGTACACTGCCGAGGGGAGCAGCAGGAGAGGCAGGAGATGTCTGCTGTGCCATGTGGGAGTCTCCCTCGCCGGGTATCGAACTCGTGCTGCAGTGGCTGTGGACAGCTTCACAGTGCTGTGACTTAACCCCTGTGCCACAAGGGAGGCCCTATAACTATTTGTCTTGACAAATATCCCAAAGTAGGAAAAGCAGCAAATTATTGTCAGACTTATTTCTCTGTACATTTTTCTCTTTGGAATCTTAATGTCTGAAGTGCTTATTGCCTTGTTAATTCTCTGATGCCTTCAAGACATGTTTCTTTTTTACATTTTGTTCAGCTTTCCTGGTTATACCTGAGAGACAGATTAATATAATCTTGCAACAAAATGTTAATCAGTCATTGACAGAAGTCAAATTCATGTATAATATTAACACTGCTGTGTTTACATTTTGAGAGTGAATTCTAGTAGAGAACAAGTAGAAGAAAGTAGAATAAAGGAAAGATGAAGATAACCATAGAAACATAGATGGCAAAATTATAATGATACTCTGTCATGTGAACAAGAAGTCTATGAGGCATCACTGAAATAATCGATTTTTATTTAACTTCTGTTGGCACAAGTGAAGAGTAATTTTCACTTGTTTGGTAACTTATGAGCCTTGAAAGAGTCACTTTATTTTTCTTCTGCCCCTACTTTATTACCCGAAAAGTCTTCACCAGAATTGATCTTGAGCTTTTTATCTATTTCTATGAAGCTTCTTATCTATTCTGAACTAAAATTAATTTGAAAACATTACTGTTTCCGTTTCCCATTTCCTTCATTTTCCGTTTTATTTGGGTCTCGGATTGTACTCAGTTTCATAAGGAATTCAGGGAGAGGTGTACAGGTCTCATTATCATGAATCACTCCCCCCTTTAATACTTATATTGTTATTGTTTCATATTTCCTGTGTTAGACATTTAGAAGTAAATTCATTTTTCAAGAGTATGTTGAAGTCTCAACATGGCCAGAAGAGCTTGTTTGATTCAAAGTAGGTTCCACACACCCAACTTAAACTATCCCTACCGAGCCTCCTACACTGCTAATTGAGTCCATAACAGCCGTGTCTGCTCTTTAGTTCTTTCACTTTTATATTATGGCACTTAAACTTTCCTTAAATAGCCAGAACTTTTCTTTTTTCAAATCATTGTTCCTTTGTCAATTTCTACACTCTTGCAAAACAACATACCTCCTCTTTCACTTAGAAGAATAAATCAACTGAAATGAGATTTTCCAACTCCTCACTTCTGTACTTCACTTTTCACGTATTTAAGTACTAAAAATCCCAAGTACCAGAATAATCGTTTGGTATTGAGGTCATAAAGATGAATGCCACTAAGGAACTCATAATGCATTGTGGGAAATAGACCAGAAACAATTATAGAAAGAGATACATGTTGATAGGAGAGACAGGAGCTGCATGTGCTCGGAGTATAGAGGTGAAAGTATTTGAATCTCCTTGAATTTTTGTGAGATAATGTGATAAATTAAGGATGATTGGGCAGCTATTTAATTGTTTTTTAACTGAATAATAATGATTAAGTCTTCATACACATATTCTTTTTCCTTCCCCTTTGACAAACAGGTCATAGGGGCATGAGAATGGAATAAACAGTCATTCTCTTAATGAATTATCAGCGCTGTCAACCTCATTTTTTATCTCAGCTTCTGATTTGGTGGCCTGGTGCTTCCTGACAAAGATTCTCCGTCTCTTCATAGCCATGTATTCCTTTTTATAAGAGCCTTTTTAACCTGGAGTGCCATGATAGCATTTATTTTTTTAATAATCTAGTTTTTCCTAAATAAGACTTGGAATAGGAGAAATATGTTTGAAATTAGAATATTCTTTACCACAAGAAGGGAGAAGTATATTATACTTGTGGTCATGTTTGCTGCTTTAGCTGATACTTTTGAATGTAATTTTGAATATAGTCTTAAGTAGAATACAGCAATCAAACTTGGAGCAGATTAATGTCAAGGACAGGAAGGTTTTCATTTCTGATCATTAGATTAATACAACAAACATATTGCAAGGATTAACTCAACTGCTCTTCTCAAAATTGAGAAGCTGAAGCTGTGGATTCTACTTTTGAAACATCTTACACCAATGCTGTGATGTGCATTTGGATACATTTGGATTAAAATTAATAATGTTCTCATGATTCTACAGCATGATAGAGTGGTATTATGGCTCTTTTTCCTTTGATATAAATGGATATTTTTAAATTCTACAATGTTTTAAAGCATGTCGATGAAATCATTCAGCTTCATTTTCAATGAATGATTTAAATTTACTCTTTTATATTCAGGTTCAAAACATTATTTGTGGCTGGAGAACGCTGTGATGTGGACACACTCGAATGGTCCAAAAAGGTTTTCAGAGTACCTGTCCTAGACCATTGGTGGCAAACAGGTGAGCACTTTCCAAGCAATTTACCTAAATACTGAAGAAATGCTCACAACTGCTGCCAAGAATTGGAGGAAATTTTGAATGATGAGCATTGGGTACAAATGCAGCATTTATTTGTCTTAGGTGTCAATGGAAACAGCCAATCCATTGACTGTCCTGTTGTTAAAGTTGTCTTTGCAAATGACATTGATGTCAACATTTTCTTGGTCCTAGGTATAAAACAAAGAAGATCTCTTTTGTTTCTCCTCCTCTTTGTTTCCTCTCTCCAGTAAGTCACTAAATCTCAGATATTCCTTTGAAGTGTATGTTGGATTCATCCCATCTTCACTACACACTTTGAGCTAGAGCAGCTGCATTATCATCTGTCTTGATTTAAATTGCCCTTATCACTCACCTCTGTGTACTCTGCTTTCCTATATACCTTGCATGCTCCTCTCAGGGTTATTTTTTTTTTAAGGTTTATTTATGCGTACAAGCTGGGGTACAGGTCAAAGGCGTGGGGTGGCGAGAGGGTTCATCAGAGACAGTGGGGAGCAGAACAGGCAGATGGAAAGAAATACACTGCTGATGGGAGCAGCGGGCGAGGCAGGAGAGGTCTGCCACGCCATGTGGGAATCTCCCCTGCCTGGCTTCGAACTAGCGTCGCTGCTCCCGACAGCTCCATAGCAGAGCACTTAACCACTGTGCCACCAGGGAGGCCTCTCAGTGGTTTCTCTTAAAGTGCTGTTTCTTTCATAGGATTTCTTGTGCTACTCTACCTCCCTCACATTTCTTCTTCTGAGCATTCAATACAGAGAAGTGAATTTTTCTCCAAAATATTTACCATTATATATGCAGTTTATTTTCTTCTATTTTACTTATTCTCTATTTTCCTCCCACTAAGTGATCCTAAGGAAACAAATTGTAATATTGTGTGTATAGAATATAGCTTTAGCACCAATAAAATCAAAACTTCTTGCTCTTTAGTTTGAGGGATTATTGTATTAGTAGAGAGTGAATAGATTATCTGAAATCTAATTTCCTCCTCATTGAATATAAAAATCTTGTTGAGTTTCCCATTTGACTCACTGAAAGTAGTGATGAGCTTAAAATGCGTATGTAGAGCTAATATGTTCATATTTTAATTCAATTCTACTTAGGTCAGTACTTAATCAGCTACCCTTATGTATCAGTGCTTTCAAAATTCCCTTCTGAGTAACTGGGACAGAATCAGATTTTGATTAAAAACATTAATAAAGTTCCTTGCAAAAATTAGTTCTGAAGTTTTTTTATGCATTTATTTATGCATACAAGCTGGGGTACAGGCCAGAGGCGTGGGGGAACGAGAGGGTTCACCAGAGACAGAGTGGGGAGCAGAACAGGCAGATCAGAAATACACTGCTGAGGGGAGCAGCAGGCGAGGCAGGAGAGGTCTGCCGCACCATGTGGGATTCTCCCCGGCTGGGCGTCGAACTCACATCGCTGCTGCTGACAGCTCCACAGAACAGCACTTAACGGCTATGCCACCAGGTAGGCCCTAGTTCTGAGGTTTTAAATGACTAGAAGATCAATGAGTAAATAAAACTGAAGTTAGTGTTTGATAGCTTAGAATTCTTTATGATAAATTATACTTTTGTATTATCTCCTTGCATATTGTTCTTTGAAAAATGTGTTTTCTATATATTTTGTAATATGAAATATAAAGTGAATGATTTATGCAAAATACACATTCCTTAAATAAGATGAAAATCAAAAAGAGAGCATCTACTCTCATTTGTTTTGTTAAGGAAAAAATTTCTTATCTAAACTTAGCTTTGTAACTATTTAAGGAAGAAGAAAGATAAGACAGGATTTGGAGAAAGAGAAATCCTATGTGTGGAAATTCATAAACATAAGCAAAGCATTGATGAAATTTATAGAACTGATGCATCCCCTTTTCACCAGGACAATTTTTAAAGCTCTTTCCTTGGGCAGAAAGAAGAAAAGACCTTGTCACCTATAAGATGGCTTTCCATTCCTGGTTAAAATAGAGAGGTTATGTTTTTCCCACACAAGTGACCTTACATAATTGCAGGGAAGTTTTGTTTTTCCCTCCATAAAGGTGATGATGCCAAAGCTTGTTGAAGGAAACCAACATGTCAATAAATAAAATTACGGTTCTTTCTCTTATTGATATCCTTTTACAAAATAGCTTGTGCAGATGCATGTAGTTAGTGCATCTAGGCTTACAGACAAGCTCACTGAAGCCTGAGAAACAAGTAGATGAGGTCCCTGGTGGGTGCTGAGTTTCATGTGAATTTGCGTTTTTTCTTTAATGTATTGTTCAAAAGGAATTAATAGCCACATCATGTCAGTGTGCTGTCACTATAATCAACGTTGAATGGGTGCTTACTACTGTGGAAAACATAGTGGCTTTCTATTAATAATGACATTCTTTGCATCCTCCCCATTCAATTCCACAGCATTTGCTATTTTATGCAATTTAAGTATACACGTGCATACGTCTATATAGGGAAACAGACTGACTAGTCAGGAGTTAGTCTTGTATTTTCTTAAAGAAATTCAACTTAGGTGATGCAGATGTCAACTACTAACAGAAAATCTCGTTAGAATCTTTATTCACTTGCTTAGGTGAAATCAGTTCATTATTTTCAAAGTTGTATGTTGTAATTACAAAGTGATATTGAAATTTAACATTTGCAACTGTTCATCTTTCTTAAGGTGATATCGAGTTTATCTTAAGGTGATATCAAGTTACTGGTAATCACTAGGGGAAAACACAGTGCCTATGGGTTATTACTAACTCTCAGGAAAATAAAAGGAATTGATATTTCTGGTACATTCATGAATTTCCTAATGGTTGATGTCAAATCCTAATGTCAAATGGATGGGGATGAACTTCGCAAGAGGTATGCTAGTAATCTGTAACATTTGAGGGAAGGTTATGGTTTGACCAAAGGAATACTTTTCTTTATTTCAAATTTCACATTCTCTATAAGACTCTCTTACTTATTGTCTTAGACACTGACTTGTTAGAAGACAATGGCCTATTTTCATGAGCCTTCCTTATACTGTATAATTTATGAATTTTCTCTCTGATTACATTAATATATGTGTACAAATGAGCTGTCTAGAAATTGTGGTGTATAATTTGGAATTAGTAAAGGATATGTTAAGTAACTACAGTGTATGAATAAACATTGATTAGTTACTGTGACTTGGGTTATAAGAAGGCACTCTGTAGTCAATTCATTTATATTACCATGTTGTTTTGTTACACAAGTGAAATTTGTATTATCAACAACAGATTTTTAGTGAATAACAGTCTCTTTTGGTCCATTAACACTTTTTGGAGTCTGATTTAAATAATATCTAAGATTCTAAATTGCTAAGTAATCTGTGTAAAATCCAAGAACAAATCAAACCTTCATAGGAGCATTTTAATGAAGAAAATTCACTGTTCAACACCACTGAGGCATTAAGCCATTGTTTTGGATTATAATAATGTAAACAGTTAACGCTCATGAAAGAAATTGGTCTTGTTACCTTTAGGATAGTTTTATCTAATTGATTCATAAATCTGGATAAAAGTTGTCATTCACCTACATGATTTTTTTTCTTCATGGTAATTTATCCATAAAATGATGAAAAACTTCTGGATTATTTACTGAAATTTTCATTTTCTTTTTAAAAAAGCTATAGAGAAAAGAGGTGTGAAACCAAAATTTAAAAGAGGAAAAATTAAGAGAATAGACAATTTTTCTACAACACTAAGATATGATAATCATGTACAATCTGTTTATTTTTTAACAGGAAGAACTTTGTTATCCTCCATTGTATAATCACCAGATAAAACACTGTGCTCTTACAGATCATTTTTCATACTAAAAGGAGATTTTTCAGAAATCAAACAAAGTTTTAGAAAGAACAGTCAGTGCAGTGCATGGTGTCCTTTGTACCTTTATGTTCCTTACTTAAGATGACAATAAAGGAGTTGTTCCATTTGTGAGTAAATTACCTAGTACAAAAAATTCCTTAAACTTCAGACTATACTAAAACCCAAAATAGAGTAAAACTCATTCCCTTTGGTGGTTTTATTCTTTTCTCCCTCCCTTCTGCCCTTCCTCCCTTCCATCTCTTCTTCACTCTCTTCCTCCTCTCTTTTCTCCTCCTCCCCTTGTCACTTTTAAAAAAAATTGTATTTTTTTTAATTGAGGCAATTTTGGTTTATAATATTGTGTGTGATTTAGGGGTATAGGTGCACACCTCTTCAGATGTATGTTACTACACCACATCCTCCACTAAAGCACCAATAATCCGCCACCAAATCCTTTGGCTCCCCTTCCCAACTTTACTACTCTCCCCCCACACTTGCCTTCTGGTAGCCTCAGTTCTACAGTCAGATTTTTTAGAGTTCATTTTGACTGTCCCTTTGTTTTGTTTCTCTATATTCCCCATGAATGAAATCATCTGGTATTTGTCTTTATCCTTCTGACTTATTTTGCTTAACATTACCCCCCTCCAGTTCTATCCATGTTTTCACAAATGACAATTCAATTTTTTAAAAAAGCTGGGTATTATTACATTGTATCTATATACCACATCCTCCTAATCAATTTCTCTGTCCTTGAGCACTTATTTTTAGGTATATCATTACTTGGCTATTGCATATGGTGCTTCAGTGAACATAGGAGTGCATATAGACCTTCAAATTACTGGGGTTTTTTTTCATTCTTTTGATAGATACCCAAAAGTAGAGTGGGGTTGTTTGATCGTGTGGTAAATCTATTTTCAATATTTGAGAAACCTCCATACTGTTTTCCATAGGATTTGGACCAGTCTACATCCCACCCAGAGTGTTTAAGGTTCTTTTTCTCTCCATACCCTTATCACTTTTTGATATTATTTAATCCTAACTGGAAACAATATATCCTTTCACTTGCTACTGGTTACTAAATTAAAGACAATAACTGCAATGTTAGAATACAAGCTCCACAATGTCAAGCTCCACAATGACTTTTATACTAGACAACTTGGTGAAGTTTTTGGATAAAAATAATCCATGATTCTTCCAACCTACTGACAGATCATATCTGTGTGGTTCCCTTCAGATACAAAACTTTAGCAGTGGAAAATATTTCAAGTATCCTTATGCCCAGGTAGTAATTAAGTAACTGAAAAAGGTAATGACCATGAACTTGAATAGCACTGAGTGATTTAGTTGTTTGTTTTTATGTTGCCATCACTTTAATGGAGGACTAAAAATTTTTGTATAATTTTAAAAGCCCTCAAGATGTATTTCAATGAGAAAATGGTAGTCACCTAAGGGAGTGAGACGTTGTTGATGATTGAAGTTATTGATCTTACTTTATCTGCCTTGAGCTCTTTGCTGAGTTCTTATATCTTGGAATCATCACAGTATTTCTCTCCCTGTTTGACTGAACTGCTGTGGTTTTAATTGCAATTGGCAGTTCTGAAATTACTATCTTCTATATATAGCCTAATCCCCCCTCCTTTGAAGAGCGATCTGATAATTCTGGATTTATTAAAGTGGACCCAAAGGCTCCAGCAAACTTCAATCATGTCAGTTCTTAAATCAAAATCATTGATCCTAAAGGAACATTCACTGAAATACCGTATTATTAAAACATGTTGAGGATACTTGACACAATAATCTTTACTTTTACATAATTTGTTTGGATATACTTCCTAAGGATGAACAGATGGGGCATGAGATTTTAACTACAAAAATTTAATGACTGACCACATTCAGCCCTTTTCCATAGATATAGCTGGAGAAGTTTCATCAGCCCAGGATTTTTTAAGTTGAGGTGACAGTGGTTTACAACACTGTATATGATTCAGAGTTATAGACTGACACCTCTTCAGGTGTAAGTTACAACACCACACCCATCATCACTCCATTGCCCTCCACCATAGTCCATTCAGTTTCCAAGTTGGTCATCTTAAGGTCTTTATAATCCAGGGATCTTAAAGACAGAAACATACTTTATTTTCAAGAATCAAAAACATAAACTAGAATTGGTTACAGTTTAAAAACAATTATCCTAAGGAAAGCTCTCCATGGGAATGCTTCAGCCTCAAATACAGTACTATCTTATTTTTAAGTAGATAAAACATGAACCACTTTAAGGATTTGTGATCTGATAAAGCTTAAGACGCTTTTTTGGGGTTGTCTTCTTTCTTTATTACCTTTGTATTTTTAGATATTTCATTTTAATGTATCTTTGTTGGTCTACTGATTGCAAGAGATTTTAAACTGTCAACATGGAGTTCTAGATTTAGTTTAACATAGAGAATTTTCTTTATCCATGAAATTGAACATTGAGACATTGAGAGCTTTATTACCCTTATTATTTCTGCCTTAAAAAGAAAGAAACAGGGCCTCCCTGGTGGCTCAGTGGTTAGGTGCTGCGCTGTGGAGCTGTCGGCAGCAGTGACGCGAGTTCGATGCCCAGCCAGGGTGATTCCCACATGGCGCAGCAGACCTCTCCTGCCTCGCCCGCTGCTCCCCTCAGCAGTGTGTTTCCGTCCATCTGCCTCTTCTGCTCCCCACTCTGTCTCTGGTGAACCCTCTTGCCCCCCACGCCTCTGGTCTGTACCCCAGCTTGTATGCAACAATAAATAAATCTTAAAAAAAAAAAAGAAGAAAGAAACATTTTGTAGCTATGTGTTAAATGTGATTTTCTTCCAAACTTAGTTAACCAGGGTCCCATGCAAAATACATTCCTAGGGCTAAGATGTAAGAGACTTTATTTACATGGCTCACAAGACAGTGAGGAAATTATTGTCTTGATTATTTTATCTGATGACTCTATGTTTATTTAAAAATCTGTTCTTTGTATTTTGGGTGCCAGTAACTACTAGCAAACATTCCTCAGTCTGCAGGCCTTGGAATAAAGTATTTCTGTGTATACCAAATGGTGCTTTTCTAAATGTCACTTTTAACTGTGTTATTCCTTGCTTATGGGTTTTACCTAAAAATTTCCAAGTCCATTAAATTTTGGCTATGTGGGAGGATTTCATTAAAATACAAACCTCTGTTTTTGAAGACTATGAATTGAACTAGACTTGTGAAAGTAACACATAGAACTCTAGGGACTGAGTTAGCCTCTTGGGCATTGCCACTGACCTATAAATGAGACTGTCCAAGACATACCATATTCTACCTTCAAATAGTAGAATGTAGGTTCTTTAGTAATGTGATAAATCACTACTGTTTGAGGCATTTTTGTTTTTCTCAATGTAATGATCAAAAATAAATTCATCTCTTTTTTTTTCATTCATGCAAAAGAGATTTGAGGCAGTTTAGCGTGGAAGTCACGATTGGGGAAACAGGTACACAGACAGTGTCACGCCTGTAATGTTCAGCCAGAGTCTATGCCAGTTTCCATCTGGTAAGAGAGAAAAATTCCTGATGTCATCTTTGTTGCCTGGAGACAGTATTTTTTTCTTATTTAGGGCAATCTTCATTAGTTTAAAGTAGGTAATTTTTACTGATAACCTGAGATGCGGAAGCTTAGAGGTAAGCAATGTAAATTTAGTTTTTGGAAGGAATAATCTTTTATTAAGTGTAGGGCAGCCTGGGTGAGGCTTTTGCTTTTTTGAAAGTGAATAATGGTTTACAAATCATTAATCCATCTGAAAATAACTTCCCCAATTCAAATAGCAGTCACTGAATCAGACACTTTTATCTTTATAAAATTATTGTTGAGAAAGAACATCAGGTTGGATTTTTTCATATATAATTAGCACACATAAAGTAGTTCAGATATATATGATTTCTTTGTAGCATCTTTACTTGTGCTTATTATTATATTAGCGGTCATGTTTTCATAAGATACTAATTACCGAGAATTCAATTACTAATAATATAAAGTTGGCTTGGTCTTTGAAATATCTATTCTAATTTCACTGCCATTGCCAAGATTCATATTTAATCCACTCTAGAAAGGTGAAAATAAGTAATGTTTTTATAGATCTCTGGAAGAGAAAGAGTCACTCTCCTCCCTTGAAAAAGCTTTCTGTCTGGAAATTTGATTTTCTCTGGTTATACGTAACCCCTGCTCTGTGGGTCTCTTGGTCCTACGAAAGAGTTTCTCATTTCTTGTTTGCTGTCAGTTCTACTTTGGAAAACAAAAGGTAATGGTTCTCCTTGGAAAAGCAATGTGAGTTGTGAAAAGTGATGATGAATCCAGGAGGACTGGGTTTAAATCCTTTCGTCAGCTTGTTCTGTAGCCACCGGCAATTCCTTGATCTTCCCGTGCACTTTCTCCCTTGGGCTTATAGAAAACTTGATAGCAAGTGAAATATGTACAAGTAATTCAGTCGAGTTCCTGGCTTACAAGAGGTAGTCAATAAACATTTTCTTTTCCTTTCCTTTCTGCTCATGAATATACAGGCAATCTTGAGAATCCTGGCCTGTAGATAATCCAGACTCAAGAAAATTTAGAATGTGAGAGCCCTATTTATACCTAAGAATAAGTGGAGTTAAATTTAACAGAGATAGTTAAATTTTCTAGAGTTAACTAGTTACTATTAAAACCACTCTCATTGTTCTGTGCTGCTCAAAGTCTTCTCTCCACTTGTCCTACCTTCTGCCTTCTTTAATTCAGTATTCTCTAATTCAACTGCAGACAATGTATGAATTTCTCTAATGAATCATCGCAGTTAGAGGTAGTGTGCTGGCAAGGGAGTGGGCTAAGCCCAGTGTCTCAGAGCTTGAATTAATGGTCTGTTTCCCTTAGGAAAAGTTCAGCTGTTTTGAATTAAGTATTTTAAACTGTAATCATACCATCACATGAACACAAAGATTAAATTGATTTTCTTTCACTAGTGTACATCTCACTGTCTCTGATTCCTTTCTACTACCACCACTCAAGTTATTTATAGTTCATTCTAGATTCAGAGGTGGAGAGAATGGTTTCTTTACAAATTGCCTCTATTGCCGTCACGATGCCGTGATTAATATGACTCCGCGGTCCTGGGTTGCAGAAATGATTTATTTCCAGGACTTAGCTCCTGCACAGACCACCAGTCTATAAATCCATATTGTTTAAGTGTAGGGTTTCTAGAACCACAGTGGGGACAAATTGCAACTTTCCAGATGCAGCAGGAACTCTTATTTCAGAATTGTGCTTGTCAGCCTACCACCATGTTCTCGCTCTTACTGTCACTCACATCTACTCTTCTTGCCGTTGTGAGTCAAAACGCTGGTGGTTGTCCTGGACTCCAGCCTCTTCCTCATTAGCCACATCTAAGCAGTTCCCAAGACCTTCTGACTTTGTGCATTACTCAAATTGGTCTCATATACCTCTGCCACTCAGCTGGCTCAGACCACAACATCTGACTTATCTCTAGCTCTGGGTCAGAATTCTCAGCTAAGTGCTCCTGTCTACAAGTGAAGGAATTTTCTAAAATGCAATTCTGAGCAAATGACCTATGTGAAAATTCCCTGAATCTCCCATTCTTCCTCGAATTATACCCCAACTCCTTTATCTAAATTCCTAAAGCTCCATGGAAGGCAATTCATGGCTGACTCTGCTCATCTTCCTTACTGTCCCTTATCTCTTTTAGCCAACTCACCGCCACCCCAAGCTCTGATCTGCTGAATAACTTGCAGTCCCTTGATGGTCTAACTTCTCAACCTTTGCTCACGCTGCTATTTCTGTTTGGCATATCTTTCTACCTTTCACACTCCCTTCCCCACAAAAGAAATGCCTTACAGTGAGGAGAATACATTCAATAAATATTTATTGAGGGACTGACCTTTGAATATCATTCTTGGAATAAGGAAAGATCGTAACAGAATTATAACAGCAACATATAGCTTTTTTCTCTCCCAAGTTCTCCTATTTTTCCTGATTTCCAGTTCATTTTAGGATTGAATTTTGTGATTTTTCTATTTACTTTAATAATTTTGTTTTTAATTATCGTCAATAGAGCTTAAAAGCATGTACAAGAATGCATTTGCTGGTCAGTAAATATTTTCTGAGCACAAAATGTCACGAACTGGACTGCATTGGGTCCTGGTAATACAACGATCTTCCTTATTGCAGATAAGGAGAGTGTTTCATATAATTAAATGCACAATTCTCTTTTGAAAATTACATTCCTTTCAAAAGAGTTTGTGATCTATGTAATGGCATCGTTCTAAGTACCTGTTTTTGTGTAAAGAAAAATACTCCAAAACTCAGTACTTAAAACAATAACCATATCTTGTGAGTTTGCAAATCTGTGAAAAGGGTGGAAATCAGCAGGCATTTCATGGTCTATGTGCTGCCAATCAAGACAAATAAGATAGTGTTGAGTGATGAAAAGCCTGGTCTGGCAGGTTCAAGATGGCTGCACTGCCATGCCTGGGGGTGGCTGGAAGGTGACTCGGTGAGGACCATGATGTCTGCAAGCAGCGCTTTTAGCTTGGAAGATTAAGAGAACTGATTCACTGCCATGGTGACTCAGAGGTTTCAGAGACAATGTTCTGAAATCCTTAAGGCTTGTGTCTGGGAACTGACACGTCATCACTTTTGCTCTTTTCTACTTGTCAAATTCATCAAAACATGGCCTATATTTAAGGAGAAGGAACATTAAACTCACCCGTTAGTTAGAAGAGTATCCAAAAATTACAGCCACTTTTAATCTGCCATAATGGACAGATTTCAAGATTCTGATGTAGGCTTTTGGATTCTTCAACATTATTTCCTCTTTGTTCTCCATTCAGCAGTAATTTGTTAATATTTTAATCAGTATTTTGTCAAAATATATCTTTTCACTCAGTGTTTGTTATTTTAAAGAATTAATTAAATTGTGCATTCTATCTTGCAGCTTTTTCTAAGCAACATTTTGTGAAAATTATTTCCTGTCATTAAACATTTTTCTATGGCACTTGAGTAACTTTGGGTTACTCTTTAAAATAGAATAATCTCTTCTTTGTGGACAGTCATCCAAACCCTAACATAAGCTACACTGTGATCAATGCCCTTGATGTGTAGTATCTTTGAACTCCAATTAATATTCCTTGACCCTTTTGTCTTGATATCCTCTTAAGTGGGACAACTGGGTTAAAGACTCTGAGCATTTTTAAGGGTTTTCATTATTGCTAAGTCACCTCTTAGAAATGTCTTTATTTTATGTTTTATATATATGTGTATATATATGTGTATATATATATGTAGTTATTTATGTCTTTTGTATTCCCCTTGGGTAACCCACCACCAATTCACCCGTGATCCATCTCCATGGTCCCTTGTGTTCTTTTCTACTCCATTTTGTGCCCTTACCCTCCCCCTCCCCCCACCCCACCCCCAAGTGTCTCTCTCCTATTTGGTTTCCCTATAGTCCTGTTATAAGTGAAAGCATTCGATATTTTTCTCTTTCTTTCTGGCTTATTTCACTGATCATGATCCCTTCTAGATCCATCCATGTTGCTGCAAATTGCATGTGTTTATCTTCTTTGAATGCTGAATAGTATTCCATTGTGTATATGTACCACATCTTCTTGACCAGTCATCTATTTTTGGACATCGGGTTGCTTCCATACCTTTGCTATTGTGAACAGTGCCACAATGAACATACGGGTGCATGTATCCTTTTGGATTGGTGTTTTTGTGTCCTTTGGGTAGATTCCCAAAAGTGGTATTGCTGGGTCGTATGGAAGCTCCATGTTTAGCAGTTTGAGGAATCGCCATAGAGCTTTCCATAGCGGTTGGACCAGTTCGCATTCCCACCAGCAGTGTAGAAGAGTTCCTTTTTCTCCACATCCTTTCCAGCATTTGTTGTTGCCTGTATTTTTAACATGTGCCATCCTCACAGGTGTAAGGTGGTATCTCATTGTGGTTTTGATTTGCATTTCCTTGATTATAAGTGCGTTGAACAAGAAATGTCTTTATTATTGCTATGTCACCTTTTAGTATTGATCTTTATACATACTATTACACATATGACAAAAGTGATTGTCTTTCATTGTGTGTACTGTCTGTCTCCCATCTACCACCTAACTGGTGGTTAGTTCTTCTGTCAGTCTAGCAGATTTTCATATAAATTGGTTATTGATGTTCAGGATGCCACAGCAATTGACTATAAACTATTCTAATACAATGTATTTTTTCCCCAATATCTTTCTCAAAACTTCCAGAAAAATAAACCCGGTCATAGAAACTGAATAATGTGCAGATATTTAGGTAAATTTTACTTACCTTCTTATGATCCATGTAACTTTGTTTAAAAATCCTCATTCACTTGCAACTCCACTCAGACTAAAAACTTAACGACTTTTGAATGAACGACTTTTAATGACCTGTCTCCTGGCTATATCTGATCTTACTTACCATTAACACTTTCCTCATTTCTTCTTCTTCAATCCACTGGCAGCCTTACCGTTGCTCAAATACTCTAGGAACAAACCTCAGGACCTTTGCATTTGTGATTCTTTTATCCTATTTTCTTTGTCCATCTATATACAAGGTACATGTCCTCACCTCTTACAGCCTTCACTGACATGTCACTTCTAAGGGAAGTACTTTGTGGCCACTGATTGAAAAATGCCAGTCTCTCATCATCATATTTCATCCCTCTTTTTGCTTTGTTTTCTAGTGGTTGTAGCTCTCTAACATGCCATATGTTTTACTTTTGCATGTTTTTTGTTGTTTATCACCTTAGCTAGAATGTGATCTCACTGGAGTAGGAATTTTGGCCATGCCTGTTTATTGCTCTATCCCCAGTTTTAATGACAGCACTTAGCACATAACAACTACTCAATAAATATTTGCTAATAAGTGATTCCATTTACAAATCTTCCATTTGCAAATATTGGATCCCAGGCTCACTGCCTGTTGCAAGAAATTTTCTTCATTTAGGAGACATAGTCTGGTTGATTTCTACTTCCTTTTCATCTTCTGTAGTTCATAAGAAAATCTCACAGGTGGTACACTTGTCTATTACATCCTTCTTTTTTGAAGGAATTGTGTGAACCAGGACAAATGGTTTTCATTTTCTAGGATAGGTCTTAGTATTTTTCATCAGTGAAAAAGGAATATTACCTTTTCTCCCTTTTGATTTGTGGTCAGACTAAGTGCACTAATACAAGCAAAAAGTATATGGCATGGTATAAGGCATAACTTACATTTAGGAAAAACAGATGTATATAGTTATCTTCTCTTTTCTTCCTTTAGAATTAGTAGTTTTAAGGAAAATATATTTACATAACAACTCACTGAACATTAAGGTGGAGTGAGGCAGTAAAGAGGCTAAAAAAAGAAACACAGTGTCTGTATTCACTTCTAATGTGGCATGAATATAAATACATCAGTGAAACTTTTTCTTCACAACCTTCAGTTCCTGCCATCTTCTGGTTGTCTCCTACCAAAAGAAATTGATTGGTGAATTGCTGAGCATTGTGTTTCTAAGGTTAGGTATCTTTATGGAGATTTCTCCAAATATACCATCCTATTCCCTTCTTCAAAGGGAATGTTTTGGTTTGTTTAATTTAGCTACTTCTATTCACAATGTAACACTTGGATTTCTTGTCTTCTAGATAGCTGCTGGCTAGTTCATTATATCCTGAGCAGTGTGAAGCAGATATTTCTAGAACAATTTTTAAATGGGACTTTGGGTGTCCTTTTAGAAAGTTTCTATAACAACTTTTATGATCTTTCTCATCCCACTGTGGGCCTTTAGTGGATTCTGGGTTCTTAGAGTCTTAGGAATTGTCAGTTTGTCTAATTGTTCTCTTGTGTGTCACTACCAAAAGTAGTGACATCACCTAAGTTATTATCAAGAAAAGGTCAATGAGATACTGAAATGACTAATGTTGAAAATATAAACTTATTATCTAAGTATTCTAAATGGATAATATTTTTCATTGTTCTTAAATTCAGTCAAGTTAATTATTTAGAAGAAAATGTTCTTTAATAATTATCTTACAATAAAACACAATAACAAGCTTCTAAATATTAAAAGATTATAAATAGGTAATCTTTATATAAAAATGCTTAAGTCTCTTTGCAAGTTTGGATAGTGCCGGCTTACTTAGGCATAAAATATTGACAGTGCTGCACTGTCCCTTTCCTGCATCTTTATTAAGGCCAGGTTATTCTCACTTACTGCCACTCCTTTCTCCCAGCAATATGGGAGAGCTGTGTGACAACACTTTTTATAAGAATCCACACTGAGGTGACCTGGCGTAGAGCCATTGAGTATTTTTTCTGTTAGTTTGCTTTTCTTTTAGGTGACAGGTACTAGAGCCACAGGCAGGTACATTTGTAGGTTCCAGAGTCACTTGTTGACTGAGGCCTCATGGTGTTAAGAAATGTGGAAAATTTGAACTCCAGATGATGGGAGTGAAAAGCTGAACTTGGTAAGAGATCCTGTTAAAATAGCAGATTAATTTTAACCAGTCGTTTCCTACCTCGGTGGGAAGGGGAACAGAATCATCTTGAAGGAATATCTCTTTTCCTAATGTGTTCTAGAAGCTTCTGTTCCTGTCGTCAACTTGCTTTGTGCACTGTTCTTTCCATGCTTAGCTCCATTGGACTGCTTCCTGTCATCATCACAGCTTTTGTCTTTCTGTGTCAGTTTTTAGGGATACTCAGGTGCATATCTAGATATTTTTATAAAGCCAAAGGGAAAAATGGTGTTAACACTCCCAAACATGTGGATTTCCTCCCAGATTTTGATTGTGATAGAAGAACGGACAGTTTTGCAGGCAAAAGGAATGATGTTTCATAAAATATATTCCCATGTTTTGTCAAAAAAGGAAAATATTTGAGAGCTCTCATTAAACAGAAGTGTCTGCTTGACTTACTTGCTGCCTTACCTCAGCTGTGACCATATGGTTTTGTTCTTGAAGCACTGGACTGGTACTTAGGAATTGTGTTTTAACATGTGAAAGTCCATATTCTGTTATTGATGCCAGCTGAGACACCATCCATAAAATGTGAATACTAGGCTCGGCTACTCCAGGAAGTAAAGAATAGTAATAAATTCTTCCCATCATTCTAAAGTGATATGAATATGTAATAAATTGTCATAAAGACCATAGTGGAAAGAATACATTCACATTCCTTAAAAAAATAGATATTTTTAATATTTGGGCTTGCTTTGGATCTAGTTTGTTAGGCAGTCAGTCCTTCTGGGGTATGTATGAATATGTTTGTATGTATAATATTAATTCAGTAGTTTCCAAACTTCTCATTGCCAATACCTTCTTATCCTACCCTTTTCACAGATCCAAAATTCAGATTTTAAATTTTCTGTCAACTCCAAGCTTGTACGTATCAATGATAACAAATACATTCCTTCACAAAAAAACAATCAATTTCATAATTTATGGTTATCATGTAATAGCTGATATTATCCTGGCTGTTAGGAAAAGAAAAAAGGAAAACAAAGATAATATTTTTGTTAATTAGTACAACTTAAGTGTGGTTAAGTTTCTGGTGTTGATGAAATAATCAGCATAGCATAAATATCTCCCTAACTATGTTTTGGGCATTGGGAAGTCCAGGAACACCAAATTGTGAACAATTTGACAAAGTTCAGCTTTAGGTACAAGGTTTCAAAACAAGTGTAATTCCTTAAAAAAAATTGTTTGTATATTTTTAAGGATGTTTGAATTACTTAACCCAGACACTGAAATATAAGTCACAGAAATACTTACACATCATAGTTATTTGCTATGTTATATTAACTTCAGATGAGTCAAGAGAAAGCACCTTATCTAGAAATTTTTTAATAAATGTTGTGAAACTCGTACAGTCACATAATTCTCCATTGTTCATGCTCTTGATCCACAACTGCAACACTGGAGAGATATTTTTTATTTTTAAAGAAACTCAACTATATAAAATATTCTAAATGTTCTAAATATGTATGCGTAAATTTTATAAATGACCTTATAGTATAAATTGCTGGTACTTTTTTCTTTTACATAATACACATAGAAATATTTATCTATTCCTAATGCAATTAAATGCTGTGACATACTTAGGGGAGGCATTCACCGAAGAAACAATAATCTCACATTGAAATATTAAATGACAAATATTTTTTTCTCCCTCCAGAGACAGGATCTCCAATTACAGCATCATGCATTGGATTAGGTAATTCTAAGACACCTCCTCCAGGCCAAGCAGGGAAAAGTGTTCCAGGTTACAATGGTGAGAAATAGCTATAAAGGGCTATACATTTTTGAAATATATAATTTTGAAATATGTAATATTAATATATTAGCATCTAATATGAATCATATTGCATGAAGCATATGGGGTACTTAATACGTGTTTTTTAAAATATACCTGATCAAAAGTTATATCATAGACTTAAGGGACATGTTCTAAGTGACTGTCATGACAAAAAAAATATTATTTATAAGGCACACTACAAATACAGATGTGAAATTAAAATGCATAGAATACCTGCTGGATGCTCTGTACTTTGCAGACATCATTTCATTTAATGGTGAAGTGTATTTAATTCAGATATTGTATCACCTTTTTACAGATCAGTTAACTGGTGCCCAGAGAAATAAGTAACTTTCCTAAGGTAACACAGTTAGATCTTGAAGACAGTAAAATCCCTTGTGTTTTATTTATTTACTTATTTTATTACAGAATTATGAATATTTTCATTATATATGCTACCCTTTAATTTAGAAGTGATAAGACTTTTGAACCTAGTTGACAAAAAATAAAGAGTAAAGATTCTGAAAAATATTCCATGCATGCTTGTGCTATGTGACAGTGAGACATAATATCCTTTCAATTTGTATTTCTAAGTGTTGGTAGTGTTTATAGCATTTTGATACCTTTCCTGTATTCCACACTTTGGTTGTATAACTTATATAAGTCATCTAACCTTTTGAACATTAATTTTCCTTATTTCTAAATACAATTCTATGTGATTTATAGGGTTGCTGTGTTGTGATGTAACACAGTGAAACCTTAACAAACACCTCCTAGTATTAAAGGCTGAACTAAGCTTTAGTTAGTAGCTACTGATAAGCAAGTTGTACAGACTTACATATGCAACTAACAGATAAGGATAAAGAAGCACAGATGTTATTGAGTTATAAGGTCACTCAATTTAGCTTAATAGATTTATGAGGAAAATTCAGCTTTGGGAACAGAATATGATTGCCATATATATGTATATGGCTTGTTTTCTATTTACATGAAATTCTAATATTTAGAGATTTGACTTTTGCATCTCTAACATAAGAATAATCTATTTTCAATCTAGGACAATGATAAATTAAGGAAACATGGACCATTTGATTTAGCCTAGCAGTACATTTATAAAAAGACAAGCTTTTTTAAGTGCAGAATTAGATACTCTATGCAGTCTGTGACTTTTCCAGGCATGGAAAGGTGAACCCAGCTTTAGTAAAATCCTCCATTTGAACAGTTCTGTCATCCTTACTCCTTTTTATCAGAAAAATTGCTTTTGTGCTGAGATATTTTAGGGACTGATGATCATGAAAGATGTTAAACACATTTCTATTTCAGTATCGCAGAATCATTTTTATATCCTGTTGCAAGAAAGAGTTAACTTTCGATGCTACATACATTTTCAGAAGAGAAGTTTCTTATTGTCTGAAAGCCCCTGGCTTACAGACAGAGCAAGTTAAACAATAGAACCAAAGTATTTATAACCAAGGAAGTCATAATTTTATGACTCATGATTTTTATATGTTTTGTGATCATTCAGAGATTCAAACGTAAAATGGAAACTGTTCTGTGAAAAGCAATCAATGTAACACTTAATTTCACGATCATTGAGTACCTTAGGTAAGCTGGTCACTTTTTTATCTTTTAAGGCACTCTTGTGCCAGCACTATGAGAAAGGAATTGCTCCCACTTTTTAAATAAGGATATTGAATGGGGTAATGGGATCTTCACAGGCACATAGTCAATTGCCCACAGTACTGGGATTTGAGAAGACAAAGATGAATTAGTCATTGTCACAGCCCTTTATAAACTCACAATCTAGTCAGAGACAGATATCTACACAGCTATAGAATTGTGTCAGAATAGAATTGTGTAACAAAATGCTCTGGGAACACAGAAAAGGGAGCAGTTAATTTCTAGAGACAATGTCCCTTTCTCAGAGCTGTACAATGGCTAGATGGATGAAGCCATATAAAGGATCTGTTAGAGCTTAAGAGGGTGATGATATATCCTCATTTTCAGTTTTCACTAAAGGTTACTGAATGTGGATACATGAGCTTTTGATGATTTTAACTGTATTGTTCCAAAAGCAATGGGATAAGGTTTGGGAAAGTTAAAGTGGCCTTTAAGGCTTCTAAATGGGTAGTAAGCCTTAAATCAGGAGTTTTCTTAACTTTAAATTGTTTTTATTGCTTGAAATAGTTTAAAACTACTTAACTCTTTTGATTTTTGACAAGCTTAAAATGTTCAGTGTTCTTGTTAGACATGATAGGTGTGAAGATACATTTTGAAATTAATGACATGTTTGAAATACAATGTCTTTATTTAAGAGAGATTGTAAAGGAAAATTAATGATGTTTTTAGGAATCAAAGCATGTAGTCTTTATAGATTTTGTCAGATATATTTGCATGTTTATAAATGTTCTTTGTCTTAATGTAATCAAAACATGCCTCTTAATGTTAGCATTTTGGAAGTTGAATATAAAGCACATGCAAGTATTTAAGCTTTAAGATTGTGCATTTTACTCAATTTTTATTGTTTTTTTTCTGTTTTATTTTACAGTTATGATTTTGGATGACAACATGCAAAAACTGAAGGCACAGTGTTTAGGAAACATTGTAGTAAAGTAAGTAAAACTGTTTAAAAAAGCAAGTGTTGGTATACAATAAAAAGAAAAAATGGAGTGATTACAGCAATATTGCTGGTAAGGGTATAGAATAAGCTTAGTTATTGATGGAGACTCTACAGTGCCAACTTTTGGCAATTTAAACTCAGAAGCCCAATGAAGTAGAACAAATTTAGATACAATTTTTAAAAAGATAAATCATGCACTTTAACTTTTTCTGGTTATACTAGCAATGTGTAGATGTTTAAATACACAGAGACATTCTTCGAGGGAGGGGGAGGAGAAGGGATCAAAACGGGAGAGGCGAGCACAAGGCGCTATGGTGCCGGGGCACGGGTGAGCGGCTGCTGGGAATTTTACGGGGAGTACACAGTGATGTCAAAGACATTTAAAATATTTTTATATAAAATAAAAAAATGCACAGGATATAAAAAAAGTAAAGTGTCTATATTCCCATGCTTCAGTTTTACATTAATTTTGCAATTTTGTTCTTTTACTTTTTGACATGATTTAGGTAGTTGAAATAATTCAGTTTATTCATAGATGCTGCTATTTTTCTTTACCCTTGTCTCATTAATACTTTTCATTATTACTCTGCCTCTTAAAAATAATATATATGTATATATAACTGTATAACTATATATGTGTGTGTGTGTGTGTGTGTGTGTATAGTCCTGATTTTTTAAAAAATATTTATGGTTATAGATAATATTATATTGAACATCTTTTATACATTGTCTTTCCTCCTTTGCTGAATAGTTACTATTGTATTGAATTGACTTCTAAAAGTGTAACTACTGGGTCAAAAAGTAACATAACATAAAATCCCTGACTCACAAAATACCATAATTCCTTCCTTACATTTTTCATCATTGTCCTGTGATGGGCAAAAAGTACTAACATTTGAAGTGAAAATATTTAAATATTTTTAATTAAATCAATACTTTAACATTGCTATGCTAGTGAAACCTGAAATGGAAATTGACTAATTTGGGAAATATATGACATACTGATGATTAATACAGGTTTCTTTAATGATTTTGATTAGCATATCATCATCTGATTATTGCTAAACTTTAGTAGAATAGCCAGATGAACTGCTGTAAAGAACATTGCATGTCAAGTCTTAAAAAAGATTTGTTTTCTCATTTATTTGAAAGGTTTCTTATTATTTGTCATTCTAATTGGTATAAGATTTCTCAGGTTCAGAATACATTTTAAAATTCTGTGAATATTATATAAAAAACTAGTAGAGCAGTATGTATTTCTTCAGTTGAGATATTTAAATCTTACTGAAAACTAACAAGAGAAGTGATACAATTTGATATAATTTTCAGATTCTTATGTTATCTATAAAAATGGAAGCACTAAATTACTTTTTAAGTTTAAATTTTATAATGTTTTGTGGGTGACATGGAAGAATGAAATGTAGAATATATCATTTGTATGCATGTTTTTCTAAATCAGATTTCATTTTATATAACACTGTTTAGAATCTGATCTGTGAGGGGAAAGTGGTTGGGATGGGGGAAGGATTTGCCAAAGAAACTGATAATCTGACGAAGATCGTGGGTGGGTGTTTAGATTGTTCAGGGAAGCACATGTTTTTTTTAAAAAAGCTTTTAAAAGAACTCCAGCAACTTATATTTTTTTAAATCTGCTATCTTTAAGTGAGTCATCTATTTTATAAAGCAATCATTACAAGATCCCAGAGGTAGCATTTGATGCCAGCATAGTTTTAAATCCCTTATGCATTCTGTCACTCTAATTATGGGTGGCTTTGTCTCACATCCATTCCAAAATAATAAAATATAGCAATAGGTCACATAAACTATGATTTGTTCTTATAGCTATTAGTGTTACTTCAAGTACTTAAAAGCAGCACAACTGTTGCTTCAAAGCATTCCATAGTTTAAATTGTCACCAATTCAGAATTATTTCTTCCTTCTGTATTCCTCCACAGGAAATTTCATTGTACAGATTGAAGATTATGTTAGTTCATTGTAAATTATTTGAGGATACAAAATATTATGATCTTCATTGTACTGCAGCTCTTACCTTAAGCTAGTAATGAGAGAAGATACTTGAAAATAATTTTGTATATTATATTCAACAGGTAAAATATAAATAATCAGAGGAAAAATTATCACCAAGATCCCTCTTGTTTTTAATTCAACAGTTCCTGAAACCTATTTCAGGAATTCTTTTTCATCTGTGAGAGCAAGGATTTCCTTTGGAAAATGCATGTCCAGTTGTCATTCCACTAACTCAACAACCTGAAAATTACTCCTGTATCTCAGTGACTTCCTACAATATGCATAGGATGTGTTCATGCTTTCCACCTATCAAGATGAATTGTTTATGTCAATCCATATTTATTCCTTGTTGCTTGAGGGTATACATCATTTATCCAGAATGGAAAATGGTGACTACTTTTCAAGAGTACATAATAAGTATTTGGTCAGTCAAATCATGGAAAAAGAAAAAGCACACTTTAATAAAAATTATTGTGTTTTTTTAATAAGTATATAATTTGAGAGATATCTGTTCTTTTCATATAGATCACTTTCTAAAGAGGTCTATAAGCTGAAAACAGGGTCTTTTCTGAGACCAACTGGGTGGGCTTCCAGAACCACTTGATGGCCTGTAAAAGTTGTGCAGTTGGGTTTTATACATGGTATCCAGAGTGTGCAAAATACTGAAATTTAAAATTTTAAGGAATGTATTGACTCCCAAATTGTGAGAGCTATAACCAAATGGACATGTTTAATTATTTTTATATGATTTAACATGAAAATAACTTCATTGCCAATTTAGTTTTTGTATGCTTTTCATTTTCTTTGCAAACAATTGTTAGACCATATTTTTTCATTTCCCATGATTCCTGAATATGTGTAATGATTGGTGAGAAACAAGAAGGAAGGTAAACTAAATGTGTGATGTCTTGCCAAATCATTTCAAAAGCAAAATATTGAGCATTTCTTTTTCAGGAAATGTTCTAGTTTATATGGTATACTGTAGGTTTTATCATAGATATGAGGTGAGGCCACCAGTAATAAGAATGATTAGGGTCCATGAGGCATTGAAAACTGAGCTGGCATCCAAAGTCACCCCCAGGAATGATCATCAGTTAGAGATAAATATCCATTCTTTTCAATTATTCATGCCCATGCTTTTCTTTATTACTTTGTGTAGTAATTAAGTGGATTATTCTTTGAAAGAGCACTATTCCCTAATGCTATCTATGTTCATTAATTATACTTATAGTGATTATAAGGAATAGAGGGAAAAATCAGTATGGAACATTTGAAATATATGGGGCTCAAACTATGGCAAAGTAAGTCAATAAATAATGACTCATTGTTTTAATCCCAAATTTGTTTGCTTTGTTATAGCTTATTGCTTCACTGTAAAATCTGTCATGAATAATATAACATTGGAAACTCTCTTTCTCTGGAAGTTTCTTTAAAATCTGAGCTCTCGTCATGTTTGCACAATACCAAATGTAATGATTCAAGATCAGTCACCCTCAAATCACAGCGATATGGAAAAAAAAAATCTTGATACATTTTGTTTTTTCCATTTTCATTTTAAGACTTTGTAGAAATCACTGCTTTTCTCTCTGGGGATCCCTTAACTAGAAGACAGACATTTTAGTGATTCCTATACTGTAGACCCTAGGATATAATAAACACAAATCCTACAGATTTCATATATTACTTGCATTCATGGATTTACCTCTCTAGAGGGGAGAAAACGTCACGTCCATGTGGAATTTGAATTTTTTTTTATTTTGAAGCACACTCCAGGCATTTAATTTAGTAGGAAAGTTATAGTATCTGAAATTGCTATGAATACAAAATATTCATGCATTTTAGAAGGTGCTTCTGAATTGCATCCAGAGTTCCAAAGTGTAGAATTAAAACGGTGAGTCACAGATTTCCAAGCAACACAGAAGAGGGCAAGAAAATTTTAACTGCGTTTGCTTTCCCCAGTACCACAGAGCTCACTGTTATTAAAGCCATAGGTCTCTGCCTCTTCCTCTCTCCTGGGCATACATTTTTCTTTGACCAGATCCACTGTTGCTGTTGACTGTGCGCCTTGTCCACTTCCTGCTGGGTCCTGGGGGGCCCATGTCCTCCACTCAGTGATGGGGTGTGGGCCGTATGGCATTGCCAAGTGGTTTTTACGTGGTGCCTGTTGAGTTCTCAGCATCCAGATATTGAACTTGCTGAGGTTTGCTCAGATTTTTACAGTTTTGCAGGCATGGTTCAGTCACTGTTGTGTTTTAGAGGAAAATCAGGACATCTTTCTTTTTATTATACTTTTGAATAAGACCAAGGATGCCACACAATTGCAATCCCATTCATTTCTAAATTTCATATGCAGATTTTATTGTCTTTTATTAACCTTTCAGCATCACTGTGAGGTAGGCAGCAGGACAGAAACTACAGACATGGGAATGTAAACATCAGTGGTAGAGCTGTATAGCCAGAACTCACAGTTCTCACCCAGGCTTTTGTTTGCGCAGAGAGAAAGAAGTGGTGACCTAGGCAGTCACTTTGGAGAAGATAAAACAAACATTTCACATGGAAATCTCTGGTAAAGCCTAAAGACCTCAGGAAATAGGGGGAATGCAAAGCTAGGGTGCCTAACTGCAGAATTCTCTATGGAACAAGAGTTATGATTTCAATTTATTTCTGTTTCCATAGAGATTCCTGATAGAACAGTGAATACAGACCTTTCTTCATCTGGTATTAGAAGCATCTAGGAGTTTATATTTCAGATTGGCCAGAAATATGCCTTTCCAGTGATATTCTCTTCCTTCCCTAGATACCAAAGTATTTCTCAGTGCTCCCATATTCCCTTACCTCTGTGTACACATCAGTATCAATTCTGCCTTTGTTGCTCCTCTGTGCTCTTAAGAAAACTTGAAATTTTTGCACATACTACTTCGTAATGCATTTTTAAAACAAAACATTTCTAAAAAAATAAAATAAAATCTATTAGCATTAATTACTGCTCACTTAACTTCTCCTACTATTACACATTTAGTGTGTTTTCAATTCCTACTATTCTACATGAAGCTGTGATGAACATCTTTGAAAAGAAAAGAATCATCTTTTTGGAAAAGACAATCTCTAAGAGAGAAACTCCTGATTCACAATGAGATGAATTGTAGTAAAGTCCTTTTTTTCACTATGCTTGGAAGAATTAGGGAGAGTATCTGAGGGTGGCAACATTTGATCTTGGATTTGAAGGGTTAATATAGATATTAGCCAGCATATTTCTTATATTTTAATATCTCTTCCTTCCTTCTGCCAGTCCAATGTATTTTTATATTATTGAAACTTCAGGAAAAAAAAATGTATCTTTTTCTATTTCTATAACTTCAGAAAAAGTGCCCAGATGCACAGTTAAGATCTCCCTTTAATGTGGAATAATCACTAAGATAACATCAAGAAGAAAAGTTTAATTTGGAATACTGCAAAAAAAATAATTCTGCTCTGTCTCATATAGACCGAACTTCTGGCTGGAGCTTATTGCTTTTCTTTTCACTTCCTTTAACACACACACACACACACACACACACACACACACACACACACACAATCACAAATACTTCCAGTTCTCTAATATTCTCTTCTGCTTTCCGTTAGGACCTTTTCTGCTTTGCCCCCTTGCATCTTTCAGGGATCTCTCTTTAGAGACCCCCTTTTAATATTTATACAAAAATACCTAAATATTTAAAGATACCAGACTTTGTTATGAAGAACAGATAGCATTTCCCTATTTTATCAGATGAATTACCCATTGCAATCTCATATTTTGTTCTCTAGTCTTATCCTCAGTTAGATTTTAGAATAATTAAGTCATTTTGTGGGCATCTCAAATGTGACTTGGGTCAAACAGATACACTTTTCTGGCAGATCTGCACTTCTGCTGTGTATAACACCTTTCCCTTCAAGAGCTACTGACTATTTGAGTGCTACAGCAGTGCCTTACAGCATTCCTCAATGACTCTAATATGTCGTGGTCAAGTACTTCATCCTCAGTTAAACACGATCTGTCCAGCAGATCTGGACATTGGATTATGCTTCAATGTGGGATTCGAATTATAATTATCCATCACACTGGGCAGTTATTAGTTCTAATTAATATATCTTTATTCCTACTTTCGTAATTCTCACTGCTCTGTTTTTCAAGGTTGCCATTACCACCTGGAGCTTTTTCAGGACTCTGGAAGAATCAGGAAGCATTCAAGCACTTATACTTTGAAAAATTTCCTGTAAGAATTTTATTATACTTTCTTTACCTTGTCATGTATCTCTCTGTAGTTCTTGCTTATTAAACTGAGCAGCACGCTCCTTCAGTCATAGATCACAAAGCCATTTCTAAATGTTATCTGGGCTAGTTTTCAGATTTCAGGAATAAAAATGCCCAAACTATAATTGTCTAAATAAGTCATTTTTTATGTTCATTTTTACCGGTCTCTGGGCACGGAAATGTCTTACTTCTTTTAGCAGATTTTCCTGGAATTGAACAGGCTTGACATGAGGAAATATTTTGCTAAATTAAAACTCTTTGGGGCTTTCTATGTAACTTCCTCTTTTGGATTCCTCTGCACAGACTGAGCACTTGATCAGAACTGGTCACTTTCATTAGGACCCCCTCGCCCCATCTACTCCTGGTTATGTGGACTAAATTCATTTGACTTGCCCGAAGTTACTACCCTATTTCCTATTATCTGACCCTTTATTTTTGCCATTCTTTCCTGATTGTCCTCTGAACTGTATAACTGAATATCCCATGTTAAAATACAGATAAAGAATGGAGCCAGTGCTTCAAAACTCAACCTCTAGTACCCTGGATAACAAACACAGTGTCTTACGGTTTTCGGTTCCATCATTTCCCCATTATTCTGTTACATGGGCCTGTGTTTTGTGTGCAACAGCCATTTGTTGATCATGAAGGATAAGATCCCACCATCATCATCTGCTATCATTTCGCTCCTTTCCCTGAGAGAGTTAGCTGGTCTTATTCAGCACTAGGTTAAAAAAGGAGAATGAATAATCAGAATTTCATAGAAAAACAAAAATTAGTCTATGTATTTAGGTTCTGTATTATTTGTGACTGAAGGACAGCCAACCTAATCAACCAGACAAATGACAGGATGTGCACGATAGCTTCCTACAAAAAGATCTCAGGTTAAATGACCTTAGGAGCCAAGATTAAACATGCCACCGAGGGCCTGTGGAAAGGAAGATTTGTCAGTATGGTTGTCTCCAGTCAACCCAATCTATCACCTGATGGGCCGCAGGTAAATCGTGAAAGAATTGATAGAATTAATCGTAACTTGACAATGGTGAATAAATGTGTGTGTGGTTTTGACTTGAACACCTTTAGCATTTAACATGGTCACCTTCAAAGCCCCAGTTTACGGTTAAGCAATATGAAGTGAATTTATACTGTTTTGTTACTGTGGCCTCAAACCTCTCATATAAGGGTTTAAGAAAAGCAGATAAGGGTCGAGTGCCTTTTCCATAGTTTAGAAGTGACGGAACTATTATCAGAACCCACATGTTTGGTTCCAACCTCCATGTTCTTCAAGATCGTCTAGTAGTAATTCAGTAAAAGCTCTATATTATTATGAGCTGATGATGTTATAGAGTCTGCCTCTTTTCTTTCCTATAACTCGTCTATACTTCTCAAATACCTTATTAGGGAGATTTTACCTATTTAATAAATGGACAAACTGAGATTCATACCTATTTAGCAACACAGATGTAGTGACACACCTGCATCATGCTCATAAACATAGGTGTCAAAGTTACTAAGAAGTTAAGTTAAAAACAAGAAGATAAAGAAGTTAAAAACCTAGGTAGTATGGAAAGTAATATTTGTTTCTTTTTACTCATTGTTTTTCTCAAGCCCTCACTTTTGTGACTTCTGGGCCAATGAAGATGTGCTGCTTTGAGCTGTGCTGTTTTGAGTTGATTACAAATTAAATGTCAGATTTACTACTATATTTCATTGAAGCTCCGATTCAAATTAATATGACTAATCTTGTGCTGTATTTTGTAATTATTCACAGAAGCTTTAAAGCTTTTTAAAATTAACACAATTAAAGAAGAAATCTATCAAAGGACTACTTTATAATACACAAATTTATTGGAAATATTGAGCTATTTATGATAAAAAAGAAATTGGGTTCATAAACTTTATAATTCTAAGCTCAAAGACTTAATTTGCACACACACACACACACACACATATATGAAAACTTTAATTTATTTCTGACTGTTAAACATCTGATTCTATTAAACTTTCAAAAGCAAAAATAATTTAATTCCATAGTCTAGTTAATGAAAAAATTTAAATGCCTAGGGTAAATTCATTTCTGCCAGATTTTGTATTTTACCAAATTTACAAATGATTATATTATCTAATAAAATGCTAATTAGATTTTATTCATTCTTATTTTCAGGGTTACTATGACACCATGGATGCTGGTTATATGGACGAAGAAGGGTACTTGTATGTTATGTCTCGAGTGGACGATGTGATAAATGTTGCAGGTCACAGAATTTCTGCTGGTTCCATTGAAGAGGTATTGATAAATATTTGTCCTCTATTACAGGTAGTATTTAGGAACAGAGCTGAACTGAAGTCAATAATGAGGTTAAGTCAGATGGAAACCTGGAAAATTACTGTGCTCTTCATCTGAATCGGAGACTAGATTATGCCTCTCTCTCCTCATTTCTGCTCATGTATTCTCCATATTCCCACCCCTTACCCCTGTTTGGGTGGGGTGTGTAATTTTAATTCCATTATGTGTTATTTACAGGAGAGCCAATATACTTCTTGCTACTTTCTATTGATTGCTTCTAGCTTCACCATCATCTCTTGCTTGATAATCAGGTTTGCATACAGTCTTTAAGGGGGTGAGATTGGAACATTTTATCGACTCTTAAATCCTGAGAATTATCTTCCAATATAGGTTACACAGTCTCTAGAATAATTTTTAAGTTATTTAATTTTTCAAATTTATATAGAGTAAAATCTACTTTTTTCTTGTAAGAGTTTTTAAAATTGCATAAACTCTTATAACCATCACCACAGACAGGATACAGAAAATTTCCACATTGCTAAGTGTTCCCTTAGAACATCACCTTTGCATTCTGATGCTCTTAATCCCTAACTCTGTTAACACTGATGTTTCTCTGTTCCTATGTTTTTTTCTGTCCTCTGGAATGTCTTATAAATGAAATATTACAGTAGGTAACCTTTTGAAACCGGGTTATTTCATTTAGAGCAATAAATTTGAGACCATCTCAGTTGCGTGTAACAAAAATTCATCTTTTTTATGTGGCTGCATGGTGTTCCATTATGTGGCTACACTAACAAGTTACGTATCCATTCACTTATTAAAGGATACTTGGATTGTATCTAGTTTGGGTCAATTATAAGTAACATTGTTTTATATACATTCAAGTTGAGGTTTTTGTGCAAAATTAGTTTTCACTTTTCTAGGACAAATATCTATAGCATGATTGCTGATTTATATTGTGAGTGTATATATAAGTTTGAAAGAAATGCCAAACTGTTTTCCAGAGTGACTGTGACATTTTACAATCCCACCATCAGGGTTTGCGTTTCCCAGTTCTTCTATTATTAGTACTTGAGATTATCATTCTTTATTTAAATTTATTTTTTCTTTATTTAAATCATTCTAATAGACATATAATGCTTTTACTTGGTCTTTTAGAAGAGGCTAATGATGTTGGGTATCTTTTCCCGTGTATATTTGCATTTTATGTCTTTTTTGGTGAAATATCTGTTAAAATCTTCCATTCATATTTTTTTAAATGAGTTGTTTATTTTGAGAAGTGTTTTTTTTTTTTTTAGATCTCCTGAATATAGGTTATTTGTCTGATATGTGATTTGCAATCTTCCAAACTATGGATGATCTGTTTAGTCTCTTAAAAGTGTTCATAGCCAGACAAAGGTATTTTTCATTGATGAAGACTATTTTTTTTCTTTCATAGATAACATTTTGGTGGTCTAAGAACTTTTCCCTACCCCCAAAGTCACAAGTGTTTTCTTCTTTATTTTTATCTAAGAGTTTAATAGTTTTATTTTTTTATATTTTATATCAACATACATTTACACTATTAGTTATTCTTTGATTACGGTGCAAGATAGAGGTTAAGGGTTACTTTTTAAAATATGGATGCCATTTATCCCAGGAATTTTTGAAATGATTGCCCTCTCTCCACTGAACTGTTATTGTACTTTTGTCAAAGATCAGATGACAGTATTTGAGAGGGCCTAAATCTCGATTATATTTTGTTTCTTTGATTTATATGTTTATATTTTTATCAATACTATTTTCTCTTGACATTCTAGCTATATGAATATCTTAAAGTTAATGATGTCCACATTTACTTTTTTCAATTTTTTTAATGCTATATCTCCTTTGCTTTCCCATATATACTTTAAAATGAACTTTCATGTAGTTATAACTCCTACAGAGATTGATGGAGAAGGGAAGGGACACAGCCTTATACTCAGTTGGTGTAGGATGTGGAGATTACTGCTTCTTTTCCGTGTTCATCTGGAGTAGGAAAGATAGGATCAAAAAGTTTATGTTCCCAGCTCCCCTGCTCCTTTCTTGGACCTTGGTTGCCACACAACAGGCATTTCTTGGGGACTTTTCTCTTTATTCTCATTGGTAGTTACATGTTTGGGGTTAATCTAGTGCCCAAACCAAAATATATAGGAGGCAAATCAAACAAACACAAACCATAACAGCAACAAAATCAAAAATGTCCAGCAGCCCTCCCGCCCACCTGTGACTACACAGATGTTTCACAAACCTTATTTTGCAAACCTTTCACAAACTTCCTTTTCCTTTTTTTTGCAAAAGCAGCAGTGGCTGGCAGCTCTCCAGCCCACCTGTGACTTTGCAGGTGCCTCGTGTTCTTTCTCCTTTCCCTAATAAACCTGTCCTTTAAAATATACATATATATATATATATATATAAACTGTATATAATATATATATAATATATATTTATATATAAAAAGCCAACAACAACAGCAACAAAACCCACCAAACCCCAAAGTAGGGTAATCATCAGCGGGTTGTCTCTTAAAGTTCTGATAAAGTCTCCCTGATAAAGTCTCGGGATATATGTTTTAGCCCAGATTTTTTTAATTGCAATTAGTGAGGGTAAAGATGGAAAATATTTATTGCTTCATCTTTTCCAGAACCAATCCCAGAAGAGTATTTGAATGATATGAGGCAATTTCAGTTTAAATGAAAGCAAATATTCAGTGTAATATTACTGATAATTTCAGGGGAACCAAAATATGCAGAATTGAGTTCCCCTTCTAATGTAAAGATGTTCACCTTCTGTAAAGGTTGGACTTATCTGCAGCCCAAATTTCTTGTGTTGACTTTTTTTGTGTGACAGTCAATGTGATATTGAGTAAAATGAAATAATTTTGAACTATTTTGGAATGTGAACTTGAGTGCTATTTTAAAATTATCTTGATTTCAATGGATTCTGTATTTTTTGATAACCTGGAATTGATATTTATGCTTCACATATTCATTTGTGTTAGCAGAAAGTGGTTCTGGCTACATGCACTTTGAATTTCTTGTTGTGGGTGATTACCTCCAATATTTACCTGTGTTGAAATACTTACGGCACATAACAGGATACCTGTCAGTTTTCAAGTCATCTTTAAGTGAACATCTCCCTTTATGTGAATGAAATGATTAACTTTTCTTGTATTATTTTTTAAAGATTTATTTATTTATACATACAAGCTGGGGTACAGGCCAGAGGTGTGGGGCAGTAAGAGGGTTCACCAGAGACAGAGTGGGGAGCAGAACAGGCAGATCAGAAATACACTGCTGAGGGGAGCAGCGGGCAAGGCAGGAGAGGTCTGCCGCACCATGTGGGATTCTCCCCGGCTGGGCGTCGAACTTGCATTGTGCGCTGCCGACAGCTCCACAGCGCAGCGCTCAACCGCTGCGCCACCAGGGAGGCCCTAACTTTTCTTGTATTATCATGTCTAATAATGAAATTAATGTCTCAATTCTTACCAGGTTTGTCTTGTATGGAATCAAATAGATAATTATGAACCAAAACTTTTACTTGCTTTTCTCCAAGTCCAAGCAAATTTGCTTGACTAATACCTAAAACCTGCATAGAAGGTTTATACTGATGATGTGGGCAGCGTTTGTTAACACGCCCTAAACTTAACTTTATATTTAAACACTTTTTCAGGATTCTCAGTAATGAATGCTAGATTTCACTTTTACTTTTTGAAATAAGATTTGAGGTTTTTAATCCACTAGACGTCTCATTTGTAGAAAATAAAAATAGGCTGATTTTTTTTAATGTGTAATGAAAATATCTATGATTTTCTAGTTCCCCGAAGTAAGATATAATAAGAGTATTGCCTCATATAAGAATAAATCAAGGGCCTCCCTGGGGGCACAATGGGCTAACTCTAAGCCTGTGAAGTCTATGAAGCTGTCTGCAGCCACTGCAGCACAAGCTCTATCCCTGGTCAGGGAGATTCCCACATGGTGCAGCAGACCTCTCCTGACTCACCCACTGCTCCCCTCAGCAGTGTACTTCAGTCACTCTGCCTGTTCTGCTCCCCACTCTGTCTCTGGTGAATCCTCTCACCACCCTGCACCTTTGGCCTACACCCCAGTTCTTGTATGCATAAATAAATAAATCTTTAAAAAAAAAAGAACAAATCACACAGAAATTCTATTAAAATTACATCAAAAAAACATTTCAGAAACTCTAAGTTCTTTTCTGTTCTTGTCATAAGAAAATAGAGTATTTGAATAAATTTTTATAAGTTTAGGAAGACATTATCTTGCAGATCCCAAAAATGTGAGGACCTTCTGTTAACTATTAAGTGTACTAATAAAATTTATATGAATGGTCATTAATCTTTGAAAGCCTAGAATCCAGCTATATCCTTGAGAAAATTTGATTGAAGTTCAAGGTGTACTGGACAAATTTGGGTCTAAAAATCTGTTAGTTCAGGCCTTATGAGCAAAAATTTCAAGGACCCATGTTCTCTTTCCTGCCGCGGGTAGGATTTTCATGTAAAGACATCTCACAGGAACCAATTGGATCCCCTGATTTCATTCTTTCAATGGTGGCTTAAATTACAGCTTGTTAAATATCCTCACTAGTATCCTTGGGAAGTTGTAACTATGGTGTTAAAACAGTGCATTAAATTTGAGGGCAGTGTTGACATATAATTTGCCCTTTGGAAGATTATTCTGACTCAAGTGTCACTGTTTGTTTTCTAAGTTAGCTATTTTGTTTGCTATTTTTAGCAATGATTTTAAGATTGAATAGATTTCCATAAAGTGCATCTCCAACAAAGATATCATACAATTTTGATTCCATCCCGCATTAAATGACTACTGGATTTAAATAGTTGTAAAATCGCTGAATATTTTCCCCCGTACTGATATGAATATTGATGAAAATGAGGAATCTGACCATTTTCTAGATGATTCCAATGGCAGAGGAAATGCAAAAGCCTTTCTTTTCTTCCCATTGCAGAGAGAATCTCACTATGAAGTAACTCCTTGCAATTTTATAAGGGTTCTTAATATCAACTGATATTTCTAAAATTAAAATACCTAAAAAAAAAACCTGGTAACCTTTGTAATTTAGCCCACTAAGGCCACAAAGCCTTTGAAATCTATAAAAATTTACACAAAAATGGCAATATCCTAGAAACAATGAATGACAGGTATATGTCACTTATCATAACATTATATACTCTGTTTTGGTAAGATAATTATCTTTTTAAGTTGTATCACTCTTTTGCTACTTAAATGCCAGTTCATAAAACAGATGCTTCATGGATTTTATATGGAAAAAATATATGAATATCTTTTTTTTTTTTTTTTTCCGTGTAGAGGGTATTTGATTGTCTTCTTTCCCTCAGATGTTGCCAAGACATATTTTGGTGCTTTCCTTTGTAGTAATTTATCTGCTGAAATTATTATTTGGCATCCAAATATTGTTTGTGGGGCCAGCATAGAAAACTGCTTCCCTTCCTTATGGCATCTTTTCAGCATTGATGGATTAACATAATATTTCATCCACTGTAATAATGAACTTCATTTAGAGGTGATACAGAATTCTGGAAAATGATTGTTTCTCACAGACTTTTGAGAATTCAATAAGGTTTGCAAAAAATGAGAAAAATAGGGAATTGTATTATGCATTGCTTCTGATTTTAAAATACTCCCTCCTCCTTTTATAAAAACCAGTTAATATTTTCCCACTACTTCTAAAGACATTAAGACTGAGTATATACATATGGCAAAATTATAACAACAAGGTGAAATGATGGGAAACCAGAAGTTTTTTTTTTTAATTTATGCATGCAAGAACTGCGGTGTAGGCCAGATGTACGGGGGAGGAAGAGGATTCCCCAGAGACAGCATGGGGAGCAGAACAGGCAGATCTACTGACGTACACTGCTGAGGGGAAGGGCAGGGGAGACATGAGAGGTCTGCTGGGCCATGTGGGTCAGCTCTCTGGCTGGCGATAGATCTCATGCCACGATGGTGGGCTATAGCTTGATTGTGCTGAGACTTTAACCCCTGCACCACCAGAAAGGGCCAAACTAGAGTTTTTGTGTTCAAATTAATTAAAACAATAGTCACACTGGTTAGGTGACAAAATATTTAGATATTTTTTTACAGTCATTTGGAAAAATACAAACTCAGGGATAGAAGTATACATATACCACTGAACATTTTATTACATGTTATTTTAGTTATTAAAACTCTGATTAGCCAATTAAAGTTTCCCTCACTTATTGAAAGAGTACTAAATCAGAATCAAAAGATGAACCAAGCGAGTCTCTTTTATCTGCTAGAGACAAATAATTATTTTCCATGGCCTGGCAACTGACTATATTAACTACTAAAACACATCTTTGGCATTAAAACTAGTCTCTATACTCAACATAAAGACCTAAAAAGAAAATAAGACCTTAGCAAGTGGGAAAACAATTGGAAACATTTTGAGAATTCAGGTTGAAGCAGTGGGAGAAAATGGTGTAATGTTTGTGTGGTATGTTTCACAGAAGCTTTTTAACTAGGCTCGACTAATGGAAAGAGGGACTGAACATCTTTACCTCAGTAACGAAGTTGCTATTGCAAAATACATAGTTCAAAAATCATTTTTTTGACATGCAATATCTTCTAAACTGTATGTATAGAAAACTCTGTGAATGGCAGCCTTTCCAACCCAATACTTCAAAGCAGATCCTACCAATAGGATATAGGAGAAATGTTGACTTGTATGTTTAAGTAGGGGCAGTGTGAAGTAGCACACACACATCCAAATAACTCATTGAGTCTTCCAGTTCAGTGAAATTAAAAGTAATTTTCAAGTTAGCTTAATTTACATACACACACACACACACACACACACACACACACACACACACACAATGTCTGCATGGAAGCTGTGGGACTTAAATTTGGCATTTCCCAGATTGTTTTTTCCCTACCTCTCCGATGTGTCTTTTTAGTCTAGTTGGCCAACTTTTCATTTTTCATATAGCCATCAGATACCTAAGTCCTTTAAGGCCTTCACTCTCTTCTCATTATGGTTTCCCTAAATAACATCATTTATGTCCATAGCTTTCAATACTATACATTCATGATATTCAAAAGCTTATCTCCCTGTTAAAACACTCCTTAGATTCAACCGCTTCAACTCACCTATCTGAAAGGTACTTTGATGGAACATCTCCAGGAATTAATACATGACCTATCCTTCTAAGCCTAACCCTCACTAGCATTTTCTGGTTTAGAAAATATGCCACTGACCAACCAGTAGTTCAAGCCAAAACCCACAGGTATCCTTAACCCTTCTGCTTCTTCTTGCTCCATATCTAACACCATCAAATCTTGTCCATTTTTCCTCTAAAGAAACTCTAGAATCTTCATACCTACTACTATAAATTTAGTCTACTATGATAACGAGTCATGTGATTTCCTTTTATTAGCTATGATAGTCACCTTCAACAACCCTCTGTTCTCCACAATTAAACCCCAAGTAAGTTTGTGTTTTTCAAAATCCACTCTAAGGTAAAAGAAGTCAATCTGAAAGAGACAAACATACTGTAGAATTCCAATATTATAACCTTCTAGAAGAGGACTTTGGAAACAGTAAAGGTATCATTGATTATCATGAATTAGCAGGAAGTGAGGAATGAATAGGCAGAACACAGGGGATTTTTAGGCAAGTAAAACTGCCTTGCAAAATACTCTAATGATAGATATATGTCATATCCCATAGAATGTACAGTTCCAAGAGGGAACTCAAATGTAAACTATGGATAAGGGTGATAATGATGTGTCATTGTTGTCTCATCAGTTATAACAAATATGCCACTCTATTGGGGGATTATGATAGTGGGGGAAGCTATGCATTTTGGGGGCAGGAGGTATATGGGAACTACTTTCTGCTTAAATTTGCTGTGAATTTAAGGCTTCTTAAAAAAGTTTATTTTAAAGTCCATTCTAACATTGCATCTCCTCATCTGAAAATATTTTATTACCTTCCCAATGCTGCTATCATAACCTCTCTGTACTCTGCAGCTTCATCGTCTTCCATTTTCATTGATGCCTTTACTTTGCAGTCACACTGGTCTCTCGGATATAATGGGACATGCTCAGTCCACAGGGCTTTTGCCCCAGTCTTCCTCTCTGCCTAATTAATGTCTATTCATCACTCGGTCCTGAGCTCATTGTCATTTTCTAAAGGAAGACTTCTCAGGCAGCTCTCCTGCCCCTCTGACTATGCAAAAAATGATTTTTTGAACATTCATTTAAAAAGACTACATAACTGCAGAATTGTTTTTTTAATCTAAAAGCTTCTACATTTCATGTTACTCAACTCTGTGGGTCCTGATGATTGCAATAGGCTGCTACTTCTTTTTAAGGCATTTAGAGTTTAGGGTGAGCAGTGTGAGAATGGTTTCTGAACATTGAGGATTATCTGGTGTCAGGAATTCACTCCCTGACTAGCTGGTCCTTTCAGGTCTTGAAAAACTCTGTCTGGATGGGTGATCACTCAAGAAAATAAATGCTCTGTTCATTGTTCAGTAACAGACTCAGAAATAAAATCAATATTTAGTCTCTGGAACGTATGCATGTGGCACTCAGCACTAAAACCAAATCACCATGAGGTCCTCTGTTTTCAGAGTCCTGCAATTGGTCTACCTGTGTTATTCACAAGTCCCTATTTTCCCTGACTTCATATAGTAAGCAATTGAGAGGAAGCAACAATTCCCTCACTTTCCGGATAAGCTAGTAATTTTCTTCATTACTGTCAGCCTTTAGTGAATGACTGCCATGGGAATCCTATCCATTCACCACCATGGTAATAATGTGAATTATGAATTAGCAGTAAATTTCACACATGCAGATATGGGTTTTTAACTTGTCTGACATGTATTCTTTGCAATTGAAATTCTATAGATCTGTGTACATCAGTATTGTAAATGAATGCATTTCTGTGTTACAGTCCGTCCTTTCCCATGGTACTGTGGTTGACTGCGCTGTTGTTGGCAAAGAAGATCCTTTGAAAGGTCATGTCCCCTTAGCACTCTGTGTGTTGAGAAAAGGTGAGAGAGAGATCTCTGTCCTCCCTGACTGTTTGAGCCCTTGGTGATTAAGTTTAATGCAGTACGTAACATCTGAACTTTCTCTTTAGATATAAATAAAACAGAGGAACAACTTGTGGAAGAAATTGTGAAACATGTTAGACAGACCATTGGTCCTGTGGCTGCTTTTCGAAAAGCAGTGTTTGTTAAACAATTACCCAAAACCAGATCTGGCAAAATTCCCCGATCAGCACTGTCTGCTCTTGTCAATGGCAAACCGTACAAGGTAAACTATCAAGGATGTTCAGTGTTGGGTTCTGCAGTGTTTTCCCCTATTTCTTTGGCATCAACGAAATCCTTAAAAAGTGAAGCACAAATGTATGCCTAAAAATACAAACACACACGATAGTGCTTCTTTTTTAACATTAAGGAGAATTGCATTAAGACAAATTGCATTGTCATTCTCTCTGGAAGACTGAGGGTTTTGCAGAGAAACACAGATTAATTAATACTATATGCTTTGATTACAAGAACCAGTATTTTTTACTACTTTGTTTACTATTTTTTTACTATTAGTAAATATTTTTACTATTAGAAAATACATCAGTTAAACAAGCTTGTGTGAACTCCATCGCATTAAAGATAAAGTCCCCTTCATGGCAGTCACTAATGGCTATTAGTGAATGAGAAAGCAAACAATTGAGACTGGCTGTATGTATTTTAAAATTCAAATTGATATTTACACTCATTAATTCTCCTGTTTTTAGTGAATAGCATTATAGGAAACTTTAGACTGATTCAAGTGTATATACTTTTAATATATGTACACATTAAATGTGCATAGATAGAGCTTTAATCATTAAGATCCAACAAACCCTAATGCAACAACAACAAAAAAATCTTTCTTTCTGGAGAGGTGAGATAGCCCAGATAAAAGCAACTGTGAGCCAGCAGAATGTGTTCTAGCCCAAGACCTGTATGAGCAAGTCCTATCCAAACAGTTTGGCCCACCACACTGACCATTACACACCATGATAAAAAGCACTAGGTCCTTCTGATGATTATCTCACAATCTCCTGGAGGGAGAAAGCTGAGCACCCATATGCACAATTGGCATGTGATCAACCTGAGCACGCCTACACACGGCCCCCCAAGAACAAGCTTGGTGCTGTGTTCCCTTATCCTTGTTCCTACCAAGGACCTACCCTTCAACTATCTCCTCTTAACTCCCTTTCAGGAGCCAAACTAAATTCTCCTTCTGGGCACTGGTTCTCTCACAGATGAGTCTAATAAAGCCTTGCCTGTTTCAATGGCATCTAGTGCTCTCTGCTTAATTCCTTCCCTAGAGGGCAAAGAACCCACTCTTTGGGAGCAGAGACTGTAACAGGGGCACACAGAAAGACCCGTAAGTGAAAGTACCATCTGGGGCCCATAGTTTTGCTAATTTGAACAGTTTAGTTATTGAACAAAGTATTTCTCTGGAAGATTATAGATTTTAAAATATTAGGTTCAAAGTTAACTATTTTCCAGAATCTTATGTATGAGTATTATAAACTACTGGGGGAAGATCACATTGTATATACTTGTTTAATTAAAGAGAGTGAAGTTTTCAAGGAAAGCATTTCACTGACTATTTTCTTTCTAGATCACACCTACAATTGAAGACCCCAGCATTTTTGGTCACATAGAGGAAGTGCTGAAGCAGACATCATGACTTTTTGGAGTAAATTTTCTAATTGGATTCAAGGTTTAAAATTTTTTTTTCTAGAACTATATATTTAAGTAGAAATTACATGCAAACTGAAATGTGAATGGTAGAACTTGTTCTAAAAAAGTACTTGAAGACTAATGAAAGACCTGTGCCTTCTATTTGATTAAATCAGTTAGTATTCTTATCAACGGCCTATAATATGATCCAATGTATCTTTCTAGCACTTTAAGAAAAATATAGCTAATATATGATCTGCAAAAATTGTACCGTCCCTCAAAACATTTTAATTAAGAGTACAATTAATATAAAGCCACTGTCTCAAATTAGGAATCTGCAGCTTTAACCCAAAACTGAAACTCAAGTTGAAATCAGAAAATAATCATAATTTTCCATATAAAGATTCTGAATATTTTCTAATATTTTTGACATGCCAATTTTAAATGAAATGGATGAAATGAAAGTTACAGGGATCATCTGAACAGAAGATTTTCTGGATAGAAGGACCTGTCTTAGCGTATATTTCCTGAGGGGAGGCTGAATATCAAGTACAGCAATATCTTCGTGTCATTTGTTCTCAGTCTAGGGAAATCATCTGCCTGGCAAAAAGCCTGGAGGTCATTTATCCCAATCTGTTTGTCATGGAGATGAATACTCTTTGGAGCCCCTCCTTCTGGCTCAGGTTCTTAGTTGACTAAGTACTTTTTAATGATTCCAGTTTCGTATGGAGAAAAGGAAATGTAATAAGGTAGATAGCCAGGGAAGTTCTTTAGGGAGAAATATAAAAGTTTTTCATTAGGCTAAAGATCAAGAAGAGTTTTTAAGAGAAACCAAAAGTTCAGATTTTTATGGGAAATTTCTAATTTTCATATAACTATTAGACATAATAATAATAATGATGATGATGATGTTGTGACAACCAAACCATCTTTTCAATTAAGCTTTTATAAAATTATTGAGTAACCTAGAAAATAACTGAACATGACTCATTGTTAATAAGTTTATCATTAAGTAGCAATTAATCAGAATACAGATACTTAAATATTTGGTTTGAATCCTACATGATATCATTTAGCCAAGAATACATTTCAACACAAAAGTATGTCATACCCAATGGATCTTGATGTTTCTCAAAGCATTCCTTAACCTGTCACACCATCTGGAGCATTGTTTTCAAGGGCACCTGTCTTAACATATGTGTGAGAGATAATAAAGATTTACTTGTTTATTTCATAAAAAAAATGCTTAGAACCTGTAGAAAAGATCCTGAAAATGTTTTTTTTTTTAATATAGGGTATAAAATGGCTTTTCAACGTAAACTCCTATTTGCTTAAAATGACCACTTCATTACTATAATTGATCAAATATATTTTTCTAGTCATTTCCTTTAATTATTTCAGCAGTCTGAATCAAAACAACCTTATAGACATTCAATTCCAATTTGAAACTGTTGAGTTCCTTAAACTGTTGCATCTGTTGGGTATTTAGTCATTATTACAACTATTTTTTACAATCCATTTTTAACATCTTAGCATTAACATTGATTACCTTATTTTTCATATAAGATTTAGTTAATTTGAAATGGCAAATTCTATAGCTGAAAGTACATCATTTGCTAGACACTGACTCAGGCAGATCCAAGAACTATACACAGTTTTATATTTGGGTCTCTTGCACATTTTTTTCCTGGTAATTAAATCTGAGGAGGCTCTTAAGAAAGCAGGTCTAGTTATTTTCCCATTGAATAGGATTGGAAAACAGTGCACAAAACTGGGTAAGTGGCTTTTTCTTGGATCTGGATGAAATTTATCTTTTTTTGGAGGTCAGAGAAAGTACATACCTTTCATATAAATAAATGTGGGGCAAAAAAAGAGATATGCTCCAGTCACCAGATAACTTAAAGTTTGAAAAGAGGAGTTGAAAAAGGTGTTTCCCTTTTTTTTTTTTTAACCGGAAAGCATTTTGACCTTATTATTATACCTAAAATATTTTGAATAAAATATATCTTTAAAAACAGCAATGTTACAAAAAAATGCAATCATACTTAAACATGCTGAAATAAATTCTACATCATGTTCTTTTGGTATTTTCATGTATTTTTTTTTTTTACCGTTAAGACGCTGAAAAAATTAAAATATAAAACTTTCCTAAAACTATAGAAAAGTGTTTTTCAATTGAGTGATTTTGCTCATGAAAATGTGTTAAATATATGCAAATGAGACCTGCTTTAAATTTGAAAGGCACTTTTATTTATATAAAATTGTATTCATTAAAAATGTGAAAATTCATAGATGGTTGAAAATAACATTTGAGATTCTAAACTTACTCTATTAAATGGATGTTAGAATCTGGCAGAAATTCTTACAAATTGAAAAATATTTTTTAAAGTCAAGTATCTGGAACTTTTTTTATCTTTAGATGTTAGAATCTATTAAAAATGTTTCGTATCTTTTACTGAGTGGTTGCTAAAGAAAAGAAACTCACTACTTCACTACTGATTAAGATGTGTGTAAGAGTAAATACAAATCTAGTTCGTATTATTATATCAAAGTTTCTATATAATATTTCATAAGTCAAGTTCACCATGTTCAGATGAACTGACAAAGTTCTTTTCCATCACTCCCATAAGCAAGTTTAGAACTCCCTCTTGTGGCAGATTCACTTTTGCTGTTAAATAATACATTGAGAGTTACTAAAATAGTTATTTCATTAAAGTCTAGATTAATTATTAAACTTTATGGGACTAGAAAACAAAGCTTAAACAGAGAACTGGAAGTATTTTTTTTTATTGACAATGGAGAGGGTTTCTGTTACCATTATCTTTTGACTGAATCTGTTAAACAAAAATAGACATCAAAACAAATGTAATGTACGTGCAAACATAGCAAATTAAATACAAAAAAGAAATTACTAATGACAGGTCTTGCGCTTAAAAAGATCAAGCAGCAGAAAATCAGCAGTTAGATAAATGGTATTAGTAAATAGGTTTTACTCTGAAATCTCCCATATAAACAAAGAATAAACAACAGTAACACCACCAAAAAAAGCCACAGGGAAGAGGTTACTCTTCTATACTTTTATACACTATATATGTTAATCATTCTGTCTTTCATTTATTTCCTCTGATAAGACTGACTTCAGGGAAGTCACAGCAAGGCCATCTCGGCTAAAAGCTTATAACGTTAGACATGAGTCTGGCTAATGCCCCGTTACATCGACAAAAGGTAAGGGTTTCTGGGATTTTGTTTCTTCCAGTGGAAATGAGCCTCAGACTCTGCAGTGGTTAACATTCACTGAACAGGGCTGACTGGCATTTCGAGATATTTGAATGAGCATGTGATTCTTAGTAAAGAAGGTTTTTTTTTCTTTTTCTTGGTCCACAGGTAACAGGAGAAGATAATGTTTTTTCTTTATAAACTTTTTTTTTAAACAATTGCTTTAGACTCTTGTAAACAGTTTGGCTGTGTTTTGTACTGAAAAGGAGATCGAGCCATCACAGTGCTATTTCTGAAGATATAGGACATCCCTGATTGCCTTTAAAGGTCTATTTTTGGCTCCAGTTCCAGGTTAAATCATTCTTTTTTACATGATCAGAGGCAGGTTTTCAGCTTTAAGTGTTGACAGACTTGAAGGAGAAACATGTAGAAGCATGAAACGTGCTTCTAGGAAACATATCGATTTGACTGCTACAATTCAAAAACTGTAAAAATGGTGAGATGGTAAAATACAAACAGTACTTGGAATTGTCAAATGTTTGCACTTGAGACTCCATGAACCATATATTTTATTTTTTAAAAAATCATATTTATATCCATTTACATAAGACTTACACATTTAAAAAGAAATACATACACAGTAATACATAAATGCTTAGTATATTACAATAAAACATGAGAAAACAAGTGGCTCCATTTCATAAAAGCATCGATTGTACAGAATTTATGATGTGAATGATGCTTATTCAAAGGACTTAGCATTTTCTTACAATTGCAGTAAACTAACCAAACGTAATATCTGACTCCCCCCAAAATCCCATTTTCAGTTTACTAAACCATTACTTGTGGTTTTTCCTTAGAATTCAGTCTCCACAAAGGTTTTCACTGCTTGTCTTCTTAGATGGTAGTGCACTTTAGGTAGAGTAGACTGTAAAGACGACATCTAAAATATTTAATGGACAGCGTTAGTTCACTGAAAGATCCCAGGTCACAAACCGCCCCCTCTGCTGTCGCTGGTGCAGTCCATGCAGCCTGCCTGTTCTGTCCTAAGAGATAATGAGTAGCATGTCATCTAGGATCTAACCAATAGCTGTTTGCGATTAACGTTTGCTCTTTTCCAATTTTGTGTAGGTGAGCTTAGTAAATAATGGATTTGCTTAACTTTGTGGAAAGGATAGCAGTAAAGATAAACAAAGGTATTCACAGAAAATGTCAGTAGTCCTGAAACATTTACAACTTGCTCAGTAATAAATTGATTTGAATTGACCTTTTCTGTGGAATAGATTTGTATTTCAGTTCCAATCTTTTAGAGCTCTTAGAAAGATACCTCTGTTTAGTCATCACAAAAACATAACTTATTTTAACAAATCTGGGTCCATGATATGAAATCACTGATTCTTTCCAGTCATAATATGTTTGGGAAAAGCTCACACTTAGTATTCCTGATACAAAAGAAACAGTAAAGAATATGTTCTGATTTATTTTAATTACCTGTTAAGGTTTCATTAAAATAGAAATTGGTTGTCCTAGATGAATTTATTGAGTAAATACCTTTATCCAATTTAATGGTAAAAATTAGGAAACATGAACTAAAATGCCATGCACAAAATAGAGACTGCAATAGTTACAGAGTAATTCCACCCATCAGTCAAGAGCTAAGAAGCAAGCACTACTCAACATATTAAATAGTCATTTGTAAATTAGTGAAGTATTTAGTTGCTGGGAAATTATGTTACATGTAGAAGCTATTACAAACAGCATTTTGGAAAGCCTCTTATTTAGCCAAATCATTTTATACTTTCGATCATGCCCAATTAGATGCCAAATTGTACACTGTAATTATATTTTTAATGTTGGGGTTTTACATTCTGAAATTAAATCTCTTATCTGAAAGCTTTTTGTTTTATCAGTGACAATTTCAAATAGTGACTCAAATCAGGCAACTAGCACTCAGATTAGGCCCCACAGACCAACAATACATTGAGTGGGGCTTTCTGTTCAAGGCAATGAATAAACAGCACAAGATGAGCTGTTCCTCTGCTTATAATTGCTTCCTCTCCCCATCCTGTGCACACATTTGTTTCTAAGTATTGCTATTAAAAGTCTTTTACCATGATATAAATGGTAATTTTGGTAAAGTACAGTTTTAGGTGAAAAATAATATGCATGTGACATTTATAATCTAGCAAACCACAGCTTTACTATTAAGGATTTTAAAGTACGATTCCATTTTTATATGGCTTTGGAGGTAGAGTAAAACAACTAGTATTTCTCTAAATACAAATGCCTTATCAGTTATTATTATATGTCAGGGCTTAATGTTGGTCTTATCCGCCATTCTTACAAAGTACTTTCATTCTGGCCCCAGACACTCAAAATTCATATTTGTTTCCAACAAAGGTATGTCACACTGATGAAAAACAATATACTAGAAGTTCAAAACTTTCAGTTACAGATTTGCTTTTAAAAGGAAACCACCTCAAATCATCTTCCTGTCTGTCACTATTTGACTCTTTGTACCTACTAAAATCACTGTCTACTTTAGCTTCCTCTATAAAAAATACTCACTTATGGGCCTCCCTGGTGGCGCAGCAGTTAAGTGCTGCGCTGTGGAGCTGTCGACAGCGGTGATAGGAGTTCGACGCTTGGCCAGGGAGATTCCCACATGGCAGGAGATTTCTCCTGCCCCACCCAGTCTCTGGTGAACCCTCTCGCCGCCCCATGCCTCTGGCCTGTACCCCAGCTTGTATGCATAAATAAATAAATCTTTAAAAAAAATACTCACTTAAAAGTGTACTATTCCCCCAAACTCAACTCTCATTAATATATGCTATATGCATCAATATAACATGCTGCTAGAAGGTAAAAGATAGTGTGCTAGCAACCCACTAATGTGTAAGAAGATAATGACAGGCCTCAAAAGGATAGACCTTAAACCATAGCAGACAGGCAGGGACAGGACTTCCTAAAATTACAGTATGAAGATTCCTTTCCACCCGCTAGCAACTTAAAGGGGTTATCTCACTTCTCTCATGCTAGGTCACACCAGATATGGTGGAGATTTACTAGTCTATGAAGGTTCCATTTTTTTTGGAGGCTTGTTTTTGTCAGCCAAGGAAAACTACTCACAGCAAGTCAGTGCTGACTCCTTTGAGTGACTTGTCAGCATGAGTATGTGCGAACAGTGGAGTTGTCTAACCTCTGCAGTCTTGATGAGGCAACTGCAAATGAGAAAAGGGCTTTAGAGCGACTCGGAGGATGGAGTACAGAATTTCAGATGAGAAAGATTTCTTTCCTGCCTAAAGGGATCCTGACATATTAGCAGACTGTCTTTCTCTCAGCTAGAAGCCACTCACATTCTTTTTCTCTAGAACAGGTTACTAATGGATGTGTATTCTAGTGTGACCAGGTGAGCTCCTGAATTGTCAAGTACTCCTCCTTAGAGGAAATCTGTAACAAGAGCAGCTCCCCAGGGTTGTGTGTTTTTGAAGGAAAGTTTGCTTTTACAGAATTCAGGATGGTGGGCATTTTCCCCTCCAAGGATTAAAGAACTTCTACACTAATTTTAATCATGTTAAATTCCTCATGAATTTTGCTAACATGTTCCATAATACCAACAAGTTAGAAGACATGTCAGTCAAAGATCATGGTTCACATTGGAGTAATTTTGAGAGCCATGAGAACTCTATCCTTGAGTAGAATTAATGATTCTAGGTGATTGTCTTAATAAAATAGTGGGACTATTTGGTTCGCAATGCCTACCAAATAGAAATAACTACTTGTAACTAATTACTTGAAAGTTGTCTCTCTGCCAGTATGGCTGATGTCCTTTGTGCAGTATGTGACAGACTAATGTCCACAGAAGGAAATACTACTTGGGAAATCACTGTTGGTTTTGTGTTTGTTTAATTCTCTTCTCATGGTTGTGCTGGTTTATTTAAGGCCTTCTGCCCTGGTCAGAGGCAAAACTATCTGATGAGTCTGAGTTTCTAAGATAAAATATTCAAACATGAAGGGAGACAGTGGAGTTAATTTTCATTACTGTGGAAATTTCACCCAAATCCAACCTCTAACTAAATAATTTTTCTTTGGAAATAGAAGAGTAAAGAAACACAAATCATGCGGATGTTTATTGTACTTCCTAGATGTGGACATTAGCCAAAATGACCCTTTTTAGGATAAATTATTTTTTTAATGTGAATAAAGTGCTATGAAATCATGCATTAGCAATCTACAAGAGTCTGGTTTTTGATGAAAGCAAAGTAAACCTCAAGCAGAGCAAACCAACTGAAGAATAAATTCCAGAAAGTTGTGCAAGGTCAGAGAATGGTACTAGCCTTTGCTAAACAAGCCTTTTATTTCAAAAGCAATAAAGCAAATCTACTATACCATCCGGTGTCATTTTCCTTGACTGCCCAGATGTGGTGGTTAGTCTAAACCCAGCCGGTAATGTTTCTGAAGACCCAGGCATCATGCTGATTCCGTGCACTTCACGGGGAGGAAACTGTCTTCTCCAGGTTGAGCCACGCCTGAAATTCTTGTCATCATTCTGCCAGAAAAAAGTTATGATTTCATGTACTAAAAACAGGTAAGTGGTGCTACACACAGGTGCTTACTATATTGCATTCTTAGAAGCATGTAACACTATTTAAACTGTAAAGCATACTTATGAATATTATGCTTTATATTAAAAGTTCTATTGCTTGCAGCTATGAAACAAATGTTTCTATAAAAATTTTCAAATAAATTCAAATCTAAGAATTGCCATCTATAAAAGTAAATATCTTTATATTTTTTTAAGATTTATTTTTATTTATTTATGCATACAAAAACTATGGTGTAGGTCAGAGGTGGAAGGTGAGAGGATTTACTGGAGACAGAGTAGGGAGCAGAACAGGCAGCCTGACTGAAATACACTGCTAAGGGGAGCAGCAGGGAGACAGATGAGGTCTGCTGCACCACGTGGGTTAGCTCCCTGCCAGGGATTGAACTTGTGCTGCAGTGGCTGGAGATAGCTTAATAGCGCTGAGACTTTAACCCCTGTGCCACTGGGAAGGCCCAAAAGTAAACATCTTTAAAAACTAAATAGCCTCAAAGTTTCCCACCAAAAGAGTACTAGATATTCTTGATTATATTTCATGTTAACTGAATTTATAGTATGAGATGATATACTTAGTTGAATAAATTGTTGAGTAAATTGTATTTGAATAATTATTTCACTAATACTGCTTTTATAAATACAAGGAGTTATGGTTTGGGAAATCTATGTGTGCCACAGCCTGGCTCCCATGAGAAACTATCACAGTCTGCGTGAGAAACACTAAAGCTGCCATGTTACATTTAGGTTGATACAGAATTAGCTAGTGATTTGTTGATAAACCTGTGTAGCTTGGACACAGTCTTTTTAATTAATACATATGCCCTTTAGATGCCACTAAAAGAATAATGTAACTAACTTGTTTTATAAATGTAATTCTGGTTGTTGATTTATTATACCTTAATGATAGAATCTCTTCCCACTTTGTACATACCCAAAGGATGTGCACAAATACAATTATTTTCTTTAAATTGGTAAACAGCAATATGTAATTTAGTGTTTAATCAATAGTTTTCTTTGTGTCTAATTCTATGGAAAATATTAATCATTCCACTTAGATTTTACCTTCTCATACTACTATGTTTCTCATTTAAGGAAGGACTGTCTATTCTATGTTAGAAAATTGACTTTCCAGCACATGTGACTTCATTTCAGCATGCAGAATAATAGATCACAATTCAGCTAAAATTATTATTATAAATAACACTACAACATATTCCTCATGAGAGAATGCTAATTTAATTAAGTGACATTCAAAGTGAATTTGGGGAAAACAAAGTCATTTATGTAATATAAACCTATTGATCTCATATTTTTTTATCATCAATAACTTAATTTTCTTTCGATTTGGTAACTGCTTTACAGTTTGAGATGTCTGCAACGCCTCTTTTCAACTGCTGGGTTTTACATTGACCTAGATCCCCAAATGTTTAGAAATGTAGAAAAGAAACAATGTCCTAGTTGGGGGTCTCTGAATTCTTGATTTTTGGAGAAGATACTACAAGAACAAAAATGTCTCCAGTTTTGCAAGCCACTATATTACATTACAGGAATATACAACTACAATGTATAGGCTGAGGACTCAAAAATAGACTAGTATGTCGAGTTTAAGTCATAATTCTTTACTTTGCTCTTATAACATGATATCACTTCAAAAAGTTGATAGAGGGCCTTCCTGGTGGCACAGTGGTTAAGTGCTGCGCTGTGGAGCTGTCGGCCTGCGAATTAGAAGCCCAGCCAGGGAGATTCCCACATGGTGTGGCAGACCTCTCCTGCCTCGCCCGCTGCTCCCCTCAGCAGTGTATTTCCGACGATCTGCCCGTTCTGCTCCCCACTCTGTCTCTGGTGAATCCTCTCACCACCCCACACCTCTGGCCTACACCCCAGCTTGTATGCATAAATAAATAAATCTTTTTTTAAAAAGTTGATAGAAACTGCAGGCAACATCAGGGGAAGGTTTCCATGAGATCAGATAAAAAGATAGCCTCCAAACTGAGTAAGTCTTTAGAAGCACATCAGCCTTTCTCAAATTATTTCAGTGGAATCTAAATGAATCAAGTACACTAGTTTTGGGCAATTGTTAAGTTACTGAAGAAACAAAAAACAAAAAACAAACTAAGAAAGGAAAAACAAAGAAAAGCAAAAACAAATGAAACAACAAAAAAAATTGGGCAAAAGAGATAAGACTAGATGGAATAAATGAGAAAATCATGTGTCATGTCCTTAGTGATAATAAAAAAAGGCAAATAGTCACATTCCATTTACAGCTTTCTGTTTGCTACTTTCAGGAAGCTCGCTTAACCCACACAAGCTAGTGTCTTTACCTGGACAGTTCCTTCAGTTTAGAATGTATGACTACAATAGACCTTTAATAATTGTATTAAAATTCCCTTTGCAACTTTAAAGCGAGGCAAAGAGTTATATTTAAAAGTACATATGAGTTTATGCAAACAATCTTATTGATTTAACAACTCTGAATACAAATTAAGATAATCAAATTATAAGTCAATTAAGTATGAACTGATTTTATAAAATATTAATCTTTCTGTAATTGGACAGGAATATGAGTTTGTAGGAAGTTAGCTGAGGTCAAGACTGGAGTTTTCTCCTGCCCAGCTGTGACTATGCAGGTGCCTCTTTTCCTTTCTCCTTTTACTAATACACATGTTCTTTTAAGATGTAAAATAGAAAAAGATTGTTGAGTTTATCTACCTATAATTCCCACAAAATATAATAAGATATGCTTATTAGAATGTAGAAATACTGCATCATTTTAAGATTTGCTGGATTTATCTATAAAACCAATTTAATTAGCCTTTATTGCCAATGAACACCTGCATTTTGCAGCACAGAATTATGCGTCTTAGCATTTTCCACATCACGCTCAAGTTTCCTTCCTACTTTTTCCAGAAAGACCCTGTAAAAAAACTCAGAAGCGCTATTAAAATCTATACTGTCTATCAGTGCAAAGGGATTGCAAGTGCTCATTATATCCCTTTACCTCAAAGGCTGTATACAGCTTGTCATTTTCCAAATCATGAAAAATGACTCGATTATGTATTGGAATTCTTACTCGATATGTATTTCAAATCCTATGACTGTTAAGATGTTACTCATCTGTCTTTAATGAAAACTTAATATTGATATCTAAAATAATGAGAATCACTTTTTTAAAGTGAGTTTTCTCTTCATTTTAATATACTAAAATTTCCTGTTAAAATATGTTGATATATAAGAAATAAACACATTCCTTAATAAAAAGCTGAATTTATGTGGATGAGTGTTATCAATGGTTATAATTTTTCAAAAGCCTGATGCTCAACATTATTTTTCAGTCACGGCTCCTGAAAAAAAAGGCTGTTTTTGATTACTACTTAGTGCTTCTGCTGATATATTTATGAATTCATAAAATTCTTTTCAGAAGCAAAAAGGTAATACAATTTAATATTTAAGAATAATGTTGGGAAATATTCTAGATCTTATCCATAGAACAAGCATCTGATTAATTTCTGAGTACTATTACTTGAGAGCCTTTTATTTATATTTCTATGATCCCCTTTAAATGATAGATGAGAACTTACTTCATCCAGTCGCCTTTCAGTTCCCAGAGCCAGGAGGTTATTGTATTCCCTTTCAAGAATCTGCCTTGCCTGTTGACATGAAATTAAAGTTACTATTCTAAAGCACATTTCATTTAAAAAAAATCAGTGTATGCATATATATGCATATATGTATACATATATATGTATATATACATATAATACATACATACACACAAACACACACACACACATATATGAAAGCATTCAGCCCTAGTAAATTTATGGGATTATTTTAAATTATTAGTCCATCATGTCTATAAGCTGTTAAAAGATTTTCACTATAAATATAAAAATACATGGCAGGACAATCTGTGAACAGTAGGGAGAAACCCTTAAGTATTGTCTGAGGTCAAGGAGTTTTGATCTTACTTTGTGACTTTATTCCAATTGAATATTTTACATAAACTTTGAAATATGTGTAAAATGAAGTGAAATTGATTGCCAAGTATTTTATCAAGTCTATACAGGTAGTCCTCAGACCTGGCCAATGATCACCATCTGGGGGAATTTTAGATAGTTAGGATTCTTTGTACCCTCTCTCTTGATAACGAATTTCTAAGACGTGTGACATAGTTTGCAGGTTTTTATTTTGCATTTTGAAATAACTCTGTTGATTCAAATTATTATCTAGGTTTGGGAATCACCGTATACCCAATGCTAATTGTCTATGCAATTCAGACAGAGAAAGACAATGCCTGCCTTTCAGAAAGGCAGAGACTGAAGGCCATCTGTGAGGTATATTGTTTGGGAGAATCTGGTTTTCAGATGGGAGGTTCGACCACAGAATCCCTAAATCCCTTTCTGCTAATTTTTAAATTTTATTTTGACTAGAAATCCAGTAGCATGAAATTAAAGTCCCAGTAACATATTTTAAAGGTTAGCTACCTGTCATTAGGAATTGTGTATACACAACCAAGTATTTTGTTCCCTGGAAATTTAGCTTGTCATTCCATAAACCAGGACACAGTGCAACTACAGCACAAAGGGGCTTGCCTGGGTGTTCTGTGTTGGAATCTGTAATAATAAAGCTAAGCTGCTGTAGTCAAAGTTCTCGTCCAGGGCTATAAGGGAGCCATGTACACCACTCTCAAGAATATTATTCGCATATTCTCGAAGTCCAATTGCTTGTATCCAACGAATAACTCGATCATTGCTCCACACCAACACATCTAGGAAAAGAGGTGCATTATTTTAGGCTACAATATTTTGCTTAAATAAACAAAACTATGGGTGTGTGGCCAGGTCAGCATTTATGCACCTACCCCCCTTGTGTTGCATGTATTTGCTGTTCTAATAACTGGTATTTTCTACTTTTAGTCTAGGGAAAAGTTATTATTTCAAGAGTGTTTGTTATCACTGAAACGACAGCACTTCCATCTCCTGGAACGCAATGCCTGTGTTTCATGTTTTCATTCAAGAGCTCTCACTTCTGTCTGAAGTTTAGTGTTTCTACCACCAGAGGGGGACATTCCTTACTTGTCTTGATTTACAGCTCTTTCAGTAAAAATAGCAAAACAAGAATATAACATGGTTTTTATCAGAAGTGTTTACTAACCACTGCTTAAATACTGCAGAGCATCTAGAAGAGACTTTTTTTCACCTGAAACAATAGTAAGAGAACAGAACAGTAAGATAGATCAGGGACTCAACAGATTCTCTTGCTACTAGTTTATCAATTACTTTTCAATCACATACTAATGGAAAATTCAAGCTCTCTGTCAAAAGTCACAAGTTGTTTTTCCTTTTAGGTTGAAAGTAGTATTTCATTGAGGTACAAAAATCTTTGAATTTTATTTTGTAAACTAAAACCTTTAGAGAAAAATTCTATATATGCCTTTTTTACTCCAAAAAAAAATCAAAGTAGATTTTAATTAATATCCCCCCATTTCTTTCTATTAAAAGTTGACAGAATACTATAGAAAAAACGGTAAAATTTTCAGAAGGACTAGAATGGTCTGTAGAGAAGAGAGTTCTATGGAACTTAACAAATGGATTTTTTTCTAATTCTGTAGAAAGGAAAATGAAACCCTTAGTGGACTACCACCATGAATGTGAGTTTTCTAGTTAATCTTTTCTCCTTTCTGAATGAAATTTAAACATTTTTAGAATAAATTTAAAGAGTATTTTGGGTAATATTCTTTTTTTGACTTCAGCTGTTTATTTTCTCCATTTCATTATCTGCAAAGATAAGAATAGTATGGGAGGAGACATATATTGCTTTAACTTTTTAAAATTATTACTAATTTGCCCTCATTTATTTATGTAAAATCAAGTAAGATTTTTCTGGATCATAGCGTTAAATCAGTAAAGTGATAGCCTGCTTCACTGAGGAGCCCTGACATATACCTGAGAGCCCTGACATATCACTGAGGAGCCTCAGCATATCAGTAAACAATGCTCTGATTAATCTCACCACAGATTAGTTTTGCTTTAATTTTTAGCTTTTTAATAAATGAAATGATAGATACTTTTGTGTCTGTATCTTTCACTCAGGATGGGGTTTATGCATATCATGCAAAGAGCAGTAGCTTGTTTTTTCATTGCTATATAATATTCCAGTGAATGAATACACCACAATTTAGTCACTCTATTTTGATGAACATATGACTAGATTCACTATGGACTATGGCTATGGATGATGTTTACTTTCTCTTGAGAGACTTTACTTTTATTTTTTTAAGCAGTAAGCATAAGGACAGATTAACTTGATTCACAGGCAGGTGACACTAAATCCAGGCTGGATTTCATTTTCAAAATAAAAACTGGTCTACGTAAGTATGAACACAGTTCTAGGACGTGTTCCTTCACAGATCTCCAATGAAAGCTTACTTTGGTGATTCTGATTTCAGAATTTTTACTCTGTCATCATGAAGTTGCCAAGGGCTCACTCAGGTATGCTACTCTTTTGCTTCTGTTTTCTGCCCAGTTTTTAGCTTCTTATTCCATGCTTCCTGGGAGTCCACAAGTGCCTCAAAAGGAAAGTTGCCTAAACTGTCAGCTTAGTTATTTCCTTTTACTCAAGGATCGTGACTCCTCAAGTCCTAGCAGCTTTGGCCCCTCTAAATTATAACTTTCTCTTCCCTGTTCTGTGAGTCAGAGAAAGGCAGTAACTAGAGACAGGCTTACCTCAACACATTTATCTTTTATCCAACATCTTAGTCTCTAGGTGTTTCAGTTGCTTTCTTGTCTTAAAATAACAACCTATTGATTCAACTAGCTTTTCTATTTGATCTTGGTTGGAGATTGATCTGATTCGATATATACCATTATAGTCAGAAGTGGATGTTCCTCGATTAGTTTGTATTCTTTTTGTCTCTGTGGATCCACAGTGCTGATAAAAACTATATGAATGTGGAAGCTACCTCTGCCTTATATCATTCTACTTAACTCCTGTTTTGTCTTCAAAATCTCATTTCAAAAATCCTAGGTCTCTCTTTGAATTTTGTCAACGAGGAACATGTGAGGAAAGAATTAAATTGTCTATTTTCCAGTCTTATTACTATTTCATGCCCTAAATAGAATGAATTTCCTTAGGAAGTAGAATATTTATTGTCTCCCTCAGAGTTTTGGTTTTTTCTTTCCCTATGTCTTTAACAAAGCAAAGGACTTCCTTAATGACTTTTACTATATATGAAAATTTCATATTATATTTAAATTACAAATACTTTGGATCAATCCTTACGTGTATATTTTCCTCTGAGTTTTCATTAGTTTTTTACATCGAGATATCACACCTAACAACTTTGACTCATATTACATTTTGGTTTTAGTACTCACCTACTGTTAATAATAATAGATTAGTTTTGCTACTGGTTACACCACACTTGCACTTCAAAAGCTGAGTAGGTATATATGGCTGACAGGAACCGTATTCCAAACTACAATTTCACTAAATGCTACATTTTAAGAAACTGGGAAAAAGTATCCTCAGAAACAATAGTTTTAAATCCTTAAACTTGTACAACAAAATGGTAGTATTCAGAGGGGAAGGAAAGGGAGGGACTAGCTTATTGGTGAATGGTAATTAAACATTTGATGGTAGGTGTGAAATATACACCTGCTGAGATGAGAAACAGTACCTGTGAAACCCATGCAGTGTTGCAAACTAATGTTATTGCAATAAAATTAAAAAAAAAACTTGTCCTTTTTTTGCACTAAATGGATTTGTGAATAGGAAGCTGGGTTTATGTTTTGATAGTCAAAAACATATATAATCACCATATTTCTGCATATATATGGCCATTAAATTTTCTACTGTCATACCTGTAGGCAAGAGTTGTCAAATGTACACAATTTTAATTACAAAATATTAATTTATTTTTAGGGTGAAGGTAAATTAGGCACTAATCGAAACTTTTCTTGTTCAGAACAGCAGCCTACCTTTCTTTCAATTTTGTAAGTCAGATCCCATTCTAAAAATCTGTTTCCAAGCACAATTTATGCCCTGACTTTAGAGCTTGGTAGAGATCCTCTTGACCTAAACAATAAGTGACTAGAGCTCAGTGCTGATTGTTTCCTAGCAACACATTAAATGCTAGTACATTCTTGATATTCACATGGTCTCTTCATTTTAGAAAGCCATTTATTAAGGTCAAGGTTAATTAACACTTCAGATAATAACAGAAACCCTTAGACACAGTCAAAAGTTATTCCTGTAAATGTCATCAGATTGGTTATAGGAAACAGGTCATCTCTCACACCTTCTTATCACATGGAGTTGTCCTGTATATAGTCAAAGTGAATAATGGCAGTTTCTGCCCCTCAGGACTACACTCTAACCAGCAGCTGCCAAATTCTATATTTGGTGTAGGGCCACATGTGTAATTCCTCACCTTAATAGCTCAGTTCTCTGTATAGGAAACATACTATGTAGCAAGAACAGGCAAAATAAAATCTTATTGGAAAAAAATACTTTGGAAAGAAAACTAGAAAATAGTATACCACGGGGAAAATATACATGGGTAGGTTTTTAGGTCAAGCACAGATTTCTTTGGCCAATTATTTTCCAAATTTTAATTCAACCAAACAGTAATGTACTGAAAAGAATTTGAAATTCTCTAGGGCCCAAAAATAAATTGAAATCAAACAACCCAATTTTGACAGAGGAAAAGCTTTCCTGATCCTAAATAAGTCAAATGTAGTGTTACACAAAATCCATAATGTGTCTATTTACTCTCTAATGAGCCATATATAGAAAAACATTTTTTGTCAATCACCTTCACATGCATTCAAGTTCACTACACTAGCACTAATGCAATGTCTAAGAACTGTGAAAGATAAATGTAATTGCTGATTATTTAACACAAATGAAAAGTATAGAAGTTAAATATGTCTATTTTAATAAGGAATAAACTGGAGCTAAACTTTAATATGGTGGGTGGTTATCATGTGCTATACATTTCTTGCATAAAGTAGCTTCCAAAGGAAGTAAAGATGAAAACAGAGACTTACACCAAAATTTGAATAATTAGAATATAAAATAACATTAAATTTGATGAAATACTTCCACCAATGAATTCTTGAATAACAGAAAATGGAAATATAACTGATAGTTTATTTTGTATGTATTCAAAATGTTTCTTATTTTAGTAATTTTCCCTTAATAATTGTATTTTTCCTCTGAAAAATATAATTTGTGGGCGTAGTGAGGCAACATATATCTGAAGAGTGTGAACTTATGATTATAAAGTAACATTACTTCAATAAAAATACAAATACATATGAACATAAATTAGCTAATGATTTTTACAAAAAAGGCTTGTAGACACATTATACCCCATTAAATTTTCTTTTAAAATAACGATTACATTTTCCTTCCACAACAATAACAAAACCAAAGGATCTAACAATTATTTTTTAAACATTTCTTTCCTCCGTATATTGAGGTACACCTCAACATTTAGATGAGCAAATGCAAAATACAATACTTTTCTAATACATCTGTACCAATGCATCTTTTCTTGTCATTCAAATCAAACATGTTGGTATTCATAATAGTTGTGGCAATTAGCAATACTTCTAAAATCATTTTTAGCTAAAATTAATAATGGATGAGTCTCATTTATAGGGGGAAAACCCTATGGATGAGTCTCATTTATAGGGGGAAAACCCTATATAGTGTCTATATAAAATCCCTATGAAATTTCTATAACTAAATTACAAAAAAACAAAATTTCTGAGCACAGAAATAAATTCAAATGATATAAACCAAAGATAAACTGCTAAAAATAAATTATATACCATGTTTCTCTGAGTCATGAGAATGTTCTATTAAAAGTTTGACAGAAATATCTACATGGAGACATCTTTATGAAAAGCTGAATGTATAATTAAGAAGGTCCAAGGAATATCAAACAGTCACCTAATAGTATAATGATATACTTCTATGTTTTAATCAGAAAATTAATGAAAACAAAAAATGATGACACTATTCTAGTTGAATACTGTTATTTAATGACCTGTGTAACACTAGTTTCATAAAAGTGGAAGCTAAAACCCCCAGAGAAAGGCATTCCATATGAGAGAAAGACACATTACCTTTTATTTCATGTTGACTAGCTTCTCGTCTTCTTTCTAGTTCTTTTCTGTCATAATTCAACCTTTTTAAGCACATAATTCCATACTGTAAACTTGTTCTGTCATTACATTTTTAAAAGAAGAACAGAGATTAAATTTACTTAGCAGATGAATGTTTTTGATAAAGTATAGTCAACACCATGCACAATTTCTTAGGGTAAAAGGTTAATAAATTACATTTGAAATTTAATCTTTAAATACTGATAGGAAATAACATCATAGTTATTCTAAGCATACACTGCTCCACAGTAGAATAAACTATTTTCAATATGAGAAAGCCATAGTGTTGAGAATAATCATGAATCATGTTTGTATCCATATGTCTTTGTATTCCATTAGGCTATTTCTACATTATTTTCAGACAAAATGAATATTTTACTCATTTGAAAAGATTTTACAGAGTTATAATTAAGAACACAAGGAGGAATGTATAATAAATTGATATCTTTTTCCTAAGTTTATAAGAAAAATAACATAAAAACTTGAATTAGTTAATTAAGTAATAAGATCACTAATCACTACCATGAATTGTCAAGGCCTCTAAAATAAGGACCCAGTCAGCAGACTTGTGTGGAAAGAACATTGTGGAAGAGCAGAAAATGGATCTTTAAAGGATAATTTAACAAAAAAGGATATTAAAGAAAATGGAGTATCAGAAACATAAGATTACAGATGAAAAGGTAAATGTGTGGTGGTAGTGAAATTTACAGAGAGAGCTGATAATTCATGCTAGGAAGTAAAGAGAAATATGATTACATATGAAGACTTGCATTTTATTAAGAAAAGTCTCTCATTCAGTCTAAGTGGGAATACATGGAGGTGACCATTATGGACAATTTTCACAGGAGAAAGAAACTAGAAGATTTTGCTTAAGGAAGCATAATTTGGTATCCAAACAGGACATGAGTAAACAGGTACTCTTTGGGGACAAGAAAATTAATTAAGGGATCAATACTGCCAAACTAAGGATTACAGAAGGGCAACTAGCATGCATATGAAAGGAAAACCCAAATATCAGAGATGCCCAGAAATGAGAACACTTGGTGATATTAGTTATAAAGGATGTGGAAGAGTGTAATAGGAAAAAAGAATATCTATGTGTTATGAGTAAAGTACATTAATAATTAGTGACTTCTTAGGAGCTTAGAAATCTAGACCAAGCTGGATATAGACACTGGACACAGGAGTGTTAGATGCTTTTCTAAACTGTGCATTTTTAAGAAAACAATGTTAAGTTCCATGTTTCAGAGTCAGAGGAAATTGGAAAATAATCTACATTTAAGAGAGTGCTATGCATGAATTTTTCCCCAAGATTCATATGTTGAAGGTATAACTCCATACTTCAGAATATGAATGTATTTAGAGATAGGGTCTGAAAGGAGAGATAATCACATTAAAATAAGGCATTAGGGTTATCCTTAATCAGCCTGACTGGTGTCCTTGGAAGAGGAAATTTGGAACACAGAGAGAAGTCACTGACATGCACACAGACAAAGAGCACGTGAGCCTCTGGTGAGTACACCACCAGCAAGCCGAGGGGAAAAAACCAATCCTGCCAACATCTTCATCTTGTATTTTTAAATTCAATAACTATATGGAAAAATAAATTTCTGTTTTATAAGGTATCCAGTTTGTAATATTTTATGACTGCCCCAGAAGCTAATTCATTATGATATCAGTAATTCTGATACAATAACCATCATAGACATAAGGCATCTTATAGTGAAACCAATAGTTCTTGGCTAATTTATGACAATGTTTACTATAGAAAATCAGACTGTGTTATAAAGAGGTATATACATTATTAGAATGTATGTGAGATGGAGAACGGGGCTGAAAAGATAATGCTGGTACTGCCTGCTTAAGTCAGAGCTAGGTATAACCTAGAGACAAAGCTAATACACATCCCAGAACAAGTAAGAGCCCTGACATTTGAGTAATTTTTATTTTGTGAGACAGAAAACTTGTTTATTGTATTAATCATTTCTACTAAAATAATAAAGCAATTAAAAATCAACCTAGTGAATGGGAATCAGGAAGTATGTCAGAGGAAATTCCATTATGTCAAAGTCCAATGCAACCACATGATGTTTGAGAGTCTAAATGTTCAGCAATAGGAAACTCACTACTTCACAATGTATATGCCCCAGAGAATGACATAGTTTTTTTTCTATTGAATAGAAATTATTCACCCTAGTATCTGTATCTACCTGAATGAGAAAATGCACATTTAACAAGGCAAATATTTTTGCATTATATGATAACACTAGTAAAAAATAAGAAAACATCTATAAATTTTTCTCTTATCCAAGATAGATGGTTTTAATTTCTTCACCTTTCCACCACTTTTACCATTTTATCAATAATGATTTAATATCCGTAAATTAATAATTTCTTATTTTCACCTCACCATATAGTTGGATTTGATTGCCCCTGCCAGTAAACACAATGTTAATATGCACTGTCACCGCATTAACCAAAACTGATATTTTGGTGTCAATTATAAGTAATATATCATCTCGAACCTCTTTAAATCATGGATTACCCAACCAGTATTTTAATGTTTTTTTTTAACTGTTATATTTATTTCTATTGAATTAATTCTAGGAGTGTAGGTATTGTATAAGATTAAAAATATCTCCATACATTAAATTGAAGAGTGCTAATTATTATCTCTATCTTTGCTTCATGTCATCAACATATCTAATTTTTATACCATTTTCGTATCATTCACTAAATGTAGGAAAAAATATAACCAAGTAGCTTTCCAAGTGACTAGATTTATATCTATTCATTTATCATCAAAATCACCTACATATGAAATAACTGCAGTTGAAATTACATTTTTCATGTAACCTACAAAGATATTTTGCTACATGAAAAAATTGGTTGCATTTTATTCATGTGTCCTCACAACCCACTCAGTATTTTTTTCCTGAAAATTAAAAGCAAAATCACCAAAAGTTTTATATAAAACAAAAAAGCACAAAAAATGTTCTTCAGAGAGGAATTCTTCAAGTTATTTTCTATATTTTTAAATTTTTAGTTTATAACCACATAAACTTATAGAACTTAAGCTGACTTAACTTTATTACTAAAAATCATTTGCTAATGTATAAAGCACAAGTCTAAATCACAAATATGGAATTTTCTAAAGATATACCAAAAATTTATGTTGTGTGAGAATTTTATGCATGTATGTTTTCATAAACTTTGGTCACACAATACTGTACCAAAATTTACATTAGTTCCTGCATTTGTTGCATAAAAATATTTTTTCAAGTAGATGTACACAGATGTTTCAAATAGCACATTTGCTCTATTTCCTGAACATCTATTATTGTTTTTGTAATACATACATTATTTATTGTTTCATTTTAATTATTTGGAAAAAAAACATACCGATGGAAGCTATCCACCATTTTTAAATGCACACGGAGATCTTTTTTTGTTAGATGATCTAACATTCTTGCATCTACCAAGCACTCCATAAAATAACTTCTGTATTGAGGTAACCCCAGGCTAGGAAGCCATTCATTTCCAATCCATTCATGGTTCATATCTCCATATGCCAGGGTCTGCAGAAAAACCGGACACTAGAAATGTTTTATAGCAGCCAAGTTTCTTAACCAATAAAATGAGATTGTAATTGGAGGGTATTATAAATGCCTATGACATAACTGATATTTAATCACAATGATAAAGGAAACAAAACAAAAAAAAATCTTTAGTCTTTAGGTATTTGATTTACTTTGGTATAAAATGATGGAACGCTGTATACAAGATTCAAGATATTTGCCAATAAAAATGATTATATTCACTTTATAGTCTCAAAAAAAAGAATGTGCATGAAAGAAACTTTTACATAAATAGGTATTTTTACTAAAGAATTAGAATTAATGGTATAATACAATTGCTACATTTATTGAGTATTCTTATAAGTAGATTAACTTAAATTAAATTCTACCATTTCCTTCTTTAATGTCACAATTGCCATTGCTATGGTGTAATGGCAAATCTTGACTTAAAGATCTCAGTAAACAAATGGAGAAAGGAGAAGAGAATAAAGATAGTGCTGAAACTTTATATGGATATTATTGTAACCTAGTAAGGTCTGCAGCGAGCATTTCCTAAAGATCATTGGGAAGTTCAGGTCTTTTTTAGAAATCAATCAACATAAACTCTGTATTTATAGAAGCAGAGCATGATTAAAAGAATAACTAATACAGATAATCTAACATATTAATATGACTATATGAACTAATCCCACCAAATACTGTTCATAGCCAAAAGGAAAACAAAAATTAACCTAACCAATTGTTACAAAGACTGTTTATATTAATTTTAATGTTTTTATTAAATTCCTTTTCAAATGACAACTTCACAATTCTAACTAAACTGTATTTCTAGTGAAAATCTAGATGCTCCCCTCCCTTGTGTGCTCTTAAAAATGTTAAAATTCTTATCAAACTGATGTAAACCTAATCTATTACTACTTAAATATTTAAACATTCTACTTATTATATTTCATATTTAATATATTTCACTATATCTTGTATATTATTATATTTATTTTATAATATTTATTACAGATATAATATTTATTACAATATTAAACTTTTCCTTAGAGTCAAAGGTTTGAATCTCATTGAGTACAACGCACATTCTTTTGGTTATGAAAAAATGCAGAAATGCTAAAAAATGCACAGCTTCCTCATAAACATGTTTGTTCAAATTACAGAAGCTTGTTTCATATCGTATGTCAATACATCGGACTGATTCCTGACTCGTAGTCACAGTGCTCACATAAGTCCCTCAACTCCAAACCCCCTCCACTAGGCGTCATACTTTAAAGCAGCTGTGATTCCAAACAGTTTTTTATCCTCATTCCCCCTTATATCCAACATGAATAATTCCTGATTAAAAACAGTCGAGGATAATTCCAGATAAATTTAAGTTGTAGTTCATTCTTTTAAAAAAGAAAGGAAATAATTCTTTCAAATGAGATCAAATATAAAATGATACTCATCTCATTTGCAAAATATGGTGATTTAAAATATACATGCAGTATTAAACATATTTATGTATACATATTATCTTAATCTTGGGCTAAGTGAAAATTTCTAATATGACATACAACATCCTTCTTATTGAATATCCTCATAATCTACAAAAAGAGAGTCTTAAAGCATATGGATTTCCTACCTGGGCCCAGCTTCCTTCCTCAGATTCTTTCTGTGTTAGCATCAGGGAATGGTTAATAAAGCAGATAAATACAAATTAATCTCAACTGAAGACAGTAATTTTTTTTCTAACAGAAGCAAAATTGTTATTGAATTGTTAATTATGACATTGGTAGATTAAGACACAGATTCCTTTCAGATGGACAGTAATCAAGTCAGCAGTTCAAGGGCAACTACACTGTTTCTAATTAATTCTACTGAAACACATACACATATGACATGGGATTTTCATTATACAACTGCTCTTGTTATTCCAAACCCTTTTTAATTATTAAGTGGGTAATTTCACTTTTGTAGTGAGTTTAATAAGATATTCTGAACATATATACAAATACCCATATTCACAAATGTGCATGCATACAGATATACAATGTAAGAAATCTTATATAAAGTAAGTTAATGAAGAATAAAAAGGAACTATATTCCTCTAATAAAGCTTTCTGGTAGTCAAATATATTTCAACAACAGCCAACGAAACACAAAACTAAACAAGACAAAAACCAAACACAATAAAACTAGGCTAGAGATGCCACGAGTACTCAGCGTTGGCATTTTCATCCAAGTTAAATTTCTAAGTAGTCAATATTTCAAACGGATGAAACAAATTAAAGCAGGGATAAAACAAATTTAAAAAAAAATGTTGCTTAGAATAAAATGTATGACGTGCCCAACTTGGTTACTTTACATGAAAGATGACTGTAAAGTGCATTATATTTTAAAAAGTTGACAGTTAACAACTACGTACAGAGATTTTTAACACAGCTTTTAAAAGCAAATCAAGAGAGTACTTTTCTTTTTGATGACGTTCTGTACCTGAAGTGGTAAAGCATAACAAATTAAATGAGTATACCAAAAATGAGTGGTTGATCTAAATGTTTCTATTCTGTTTAATTGGATTTAGTAACATGTATTGTGACTATGCCTATTACAAGTGATATTTGTTACTAAAAATTTCTATTGTTGCAAAATGAATATATAAGTTTGATTAAATTCCTGATTATGTGCATATGGTAAACACTTATTCTATTAGCCACACAATGACAATCTAGCACTGCATATCACTATGTGCACAGACACCACTACTCTGATTTTAGTATAAAGAAAATAGCAGTCAAATAACTTCTCTTCATGTTCAACAAGGTCATAGAGACTAACCGTTTTTGCTGGAGCTGCGAGATTTTCCATTTCTTCATGGGTCACCCAAACGTTGCCTGAAGGCTAGTGAGGAGGCCCAGAGGGAAAGCAGAGGATCCATAGGAGGAAGCAGTGGTAAAGAAGAAAGGCAGCACCACCGTAAGTTAACAGCACCACAGCAACTCAACAGGCTCTGGGCTCCATACAGCGTGCACCAGAGAGACAGCATGGCTGGTTGGCCCAGAGCTCCCTTTTTCTACCACTTAAAAAGATTACATGGAAAGAGGCATGATGGGATAGACTTAAAATGATACTTCTGTGATTATAAATTGCACACAAAAAAGCAGAAATTGTATATCAAAGGTACGTGGCTATTAGATGCATTTTTTAAATAATCATGGATACCAGAATAAATTTAATCTGAGAAGGGTATATTTTTCCTTCAGAAAAAAAATGGCACACATATATTGTGCATTACCAAAATTTCATTCACACAATGCTGACCCTTCAATGTCCCTAGAAAGAGGAAATTGGCTGACAACACAAAGCTGAAAACACTGTCATAATCTGTCTGGAAACCAATAGCAGATTTTCTCAAACAATGTCTTCCTTTTACAATTGAGTAAACATGTTGTTTCCTGTAATCTTATAGACGAGGATGAAACAAAACACCATTTTTTATTTTATATAAGATATTTTCCTGTCTCAATAAATGCTGTCGAAAATTTCAGACACTAGATTTTCTAATTTTTCAGCAGTACTCCATACCATTATAAAGAAGGATAAGATGTAAAAGGAAAATTTCCCTGTAGCTGGCACTATTATTTTAGGAAGTCTCATTTGTTATCTAAATTAAAAACAACAACAACATGATTTTCCTCTATACAATGATTAATGTACACTTTCTAAACCAAAATCTACTTAGTAACATACAAATCAGAATACTGTTTATGGTGATAGTTTCTGGAAACCACTTCCCATCAAATTCTGCCATTTCACTGGGAACTGTTCATGAATATTGCATAATTGTCTGAATACATCAGTCCTATAGTTGAAATGGAATCTATATCTTATGTATTATTTGCTACTTGTTTTAGGAGCTTATTTTGAAAGAATTGGACTTAGCAAACTTGATACCTAAAATAAGTCGTAATCTTAATCCTTTCTGGCCTCTTATACCATTCGCATAGTACCATGTTTGACTTTCCTTCCATTACAAATAATGCAATTTAAAATGCTTTTTAAAGTAGCTTTACAAACTAAACTGATTAATACAAAAAGAGAAATCTCATATATAAGAAAATTAACATAACCAGTTGAGCAATGAAAGAAAGTTGATAGTAAATATTCATACCTATAATTAAATCATATAGGCTTAAAAATCCCAAACGATAAGTATCCTATGTATGTACAGACTTTTCATTCTTTCTAGAGTATATCTGAATTTTTTCCTATATATAAAAATGTCTATACTTGTGAAAATATACTTAGAATACAGGAGCCATCCATTTCATTAAAAAGCCTCCTCTCTACTAGCTTTGGGGAATAATGCTTATTATAAAAAGAAAGTTGTATATGAATACATGAGTCATCAGAGCATTTGGAAGATATTTCTTTTATTGGTTTTTTGAGATGTGCACTATACTAAAAATAACTTTACACTTAGTTGCCACTTTATCTTCACACTCAGTGAATACAGTGCTTTGATTGAATGGTTGTACTTCAGTATTGGTTACTTGAGAGAAATTTCATTGAAGCCATTCTTGTTTTGTAATGATTTCTGTAACCTCTCTTTGATTGTGAATGGGAATACTAACTAGTTCCCTCCTTCGATGTGAAATACTGAAATACACATGTATATAATTTCTTTCACAGGATCTAAACATCTATATTTGCCAGTCTATCACCATATTGTGTTATGGGCAAGCTGTTAAAAACTATGTTTTTGTTCTGCAACCTTATAATCAAGACAGGTACATACGCAGGACAATTCTCTGAAGTATAGTTTGCAAACTTTCCAAAGTAGTTCACTTTTAACTTGCACTTTTACTTATGAGGAACACTAACTGCTCTAGAATCTTGAAAAGTAACCCATAAAACCTTTAGACACAGCCCAGTCCATTAGCTATTAGTCAAGATTTTAACAAGTTTATTTTTGAGCAAACCCTATGCAGTAAGTTAATTACTCAGACTTTTTTCTTTCTATCACCACTTCAAAGGATTGAACTTTCATCTGGCTTAGTTATGAAGGATGATTTAGAACATGAGAGCTTCAGGGAAGAGTTTATCTTCCAAAATAACTTGCCTGGAAGGCTTTGAATAACTAAAAGAGATAAAAATTTTGACGTTTTGTATCAAAGTATAAAAAGAGTACAAAAAGTATCAATAGCTAGGACAAACCTAAAGGACAAGCATCAAGTTCCTCTTAGAACCACTGAAAATCATCTACTCACTGCTCTGGGTTCTAAACTGGAGACAGCAAACCAGTGGCTAATGCTGTCTGAGTGTAATAGACCATTTATAAAATGTCAACTATCTGGACATTTAACAAATTATTATCAAGAGGCTTGAGTTCTAGAAGAGGTACTTCTCAGTAACTATTCTAGGACATTTCAAAAAGCTCTCTAAATTTTAGATTCTACATTTGGTAAGTGAACAAAAGCTACTTTCTTCACACTAGAACTACTGAAAAGTTTAAATTATGACAAAATATATTCTGAGAGAGGGATAGGAGGCTGGAAAGGTGCCTAGGTGAATTTAAGGAAGCACTCATGTTCAAGGTCATGCAAGTGCAAGTAGATCGCTTGACGGTGAGTGCTACCTTAAATGTTATGCTTGAGGTACTACACTTGCCTTACCTTAGTCCAGATGGAGAGGGATATTTAAAGATTACTATAAAATGAGAACTGGGAAAAAAATTCCTAAGGTTGCTAAGGATTAAAACATCTAAATAAATCATTCAGTATAGCACTATAACAAAAATAAATGTTAAAATGAATATAGGAAATATGTGAAAAATAATGGTGGGAAAATAATTTTCTCCTTGGCCTAAATACACAATAATTCAAGCAATTAAACCGCAGAATAATCTTAAACTTTATTTAGCTGTAACTTTCATTACTACTAACATCATTTTTGAGGTGTTTTTTCACTTTATGATTGTATTACAAAGTAATTGTAATTTGTGATTGAATTATAGTCAATTAATTTAAATTTTACTTTTCATAATCAAAATGATCTAGATCCACACATCTTCCCTGTTTGACTTTTGTCTCTTTTTTCAGGTAGATAAATATTTCTTATTACAGTAAGATTAGGATTTATTCACTTATACCTAACTTTACAAGTAGAGCCATATGAGGTTAGGCAGAATGAAATAGAACCAAAGAATGAAAGAATGTTGTAAAAGAGATGGAACACTATTAGAATTTAGGAAATAGAAGACTGTACTTGGAGCAGACTAGGGCAAAACCAGATGAAAATGTGACCTTGGACAAGCTACTTAACTTTTTTTGTTCATTATTATTTCCCACTGACATATTAGATACAATAAAAACACCTATCTCACAGTGTTGTGGGACTAAAATGAATTAGTATATGTAAATACCTAGAATGTGTCCTGACATTTAGGAGCTACTCTAGGCATTTAGGTTATTCCTACAATTTCATAAGAAATTTCGTTAAACTATTGCCACCCAAACAAGTTTTTTGCTAAATAAATTCTCTCTACCTCCCTGCCCACTGCGATCATAGTCACCTATCTTATTTCTTACATTTCTGCTCAACTTTGCTGAATTATAAGTTCCCAAACCTATTTATTTCCAGTTATTTTTTAATTAGGCAACATAAAAATAAATGAAATTTACTTCATGAACCAATAAGTTGAATTATTTGGAAAGACCAGATAAAGGCAAATCTTAGAAAATATTATCACTGAGTTACAACTTTGTTGAAGCCAGGAAAAGAAACTGAAGTGTCCAGTTATTGAGTTGAGGGTTGGGGACTATGGAAAGCTTTATAATATTCTTGCTGGATAAATACAAAAGAGATTATTATAAAATGTTTTTTATATGTACAGAATGTAATTCAGGAAGGGGACACACCCAGATTCAGGGACTTAGCAAAAGCTCTTCAGAGGAAGGACATTCAAGGACTCAAGACATGAAGGATGAGTAGGGAGGGATGGTGACCCTCGAGTTGAAAGAATGTTGGAGTCACAGGAAAGAGCAACTCCAAATGTTCATAATCAACCAAGAGCATAAAAGCTCAGGAAATGAAGTTGTTGTTGAGATCTTGACCTAAGAAAATGAAACCCTGGGGTGAGCTGAGATTAGATGAGGAAGCATCTTGAAAGCTCTCTTCACATAGGACTATTTTTTAAACAACTGAGTATATGCTCACATTTAATAGTTTGGGATTTAAGTTTCTTAAATTTTCTTAGACATGTCTGGAAAAACATAGTGTTTAATTATTCTATGTTTCATTAAGAAATGGACCAGGAGGGTAAACAGAGATAACAAAAAATATGATAGTTTTCATCTTAAATTTGAGACAGTTTTGCAAGGTCAGGAAGTTTTAATATATTTGTTTCTATTTGTTCTTGGAAGGAGAGTGTTGATATAAACCGATCATGGTACTTCTCACTGAGATGGAAATTATTTAGGAAACTCATTATCAGATTTAAATTCAGTTCATAATAATTCTTTAAGTAGGCTGCTCAGTTTCTACTTTAAACATATTCTGAATTTTTCACCTATAGCAGAAAATTATATAAATTAAAAATGTTATACATAAGATTTGTGTTAAGTTGTGCATTCCCCTGCATGTTTTTTTCAGCTAGAAGTTAAAATGAATTATGTAAAAATAAAAATAAAAGGCTTTAAAGTTTGACCTTGTAATTCTGGCATTAAAATGTAGTTTAAAGGAAAGCAATATAATGTGGATAAACAGTAATGAAGCAAAATATCTGAAACCACTTACGACCATATATAAAAAGTTATCTATAAGTTTACTTTTGTACCTGAAAACTATAATAAAGTAATAGCACTTATCCTTTTTCCCACTACTCAAATTTATCTCATTCTCCCATATTTTGTTCTATAAAAACATGGATCAGAGAAATCCAGTTAGTATCAGCAATTATCTCCTTTACAGTGAAAGATACCATTTAGCTATGAATTAGAGAGAATGAAATAAGAGTTTGGGCATTTTTTCTTAGTGTTTGAATTTGTCATTTGACATTACTCTTTTTTTGTCCTTTCCTAAAATTAAAATGGGGACAAAATTATGATAATCTTAAGGATTTTTCATTGAGAAACAAACAGATTTTGAAGGAAGGATTCCACTTGATATTTATAAAATATCAAGTGCTGTTCTACTTCATAATTATGAAAATTGCTCAAGAAGTAAAGCATTAAGCATTGCATCTTCAGAAAGCAATAATGCCTATGGCTTACCTCCTGAGATAAAACAAATGAAAGGAACATTCTGACAAAGAATGAACTAGGGGTCTTGTTGCTTGGGGAGAAATCCCCTAAATTCTAGAGGCTAATTCAAGTCTGTGTTGTTTGCAGCATGCACGTCTGATATGAACCACAGCTTCAGTCGAAAACTATTAAAAGCAGCAGCGAAGTTAATGAAGAGCAAGTCTCTTCAGAATAACTGGTGCTGACACTGAAATGTGTGTTGCCACAATTCTGCTCTGCGGATTTAGAGACGCTGCTATTTTTTTTAGCACAGTGAAAGGGAAGGAACACAAATTAACTCACGGTCCTGGAAGTTGGAGGAGCTGAAGGACTTGTTAGTGAAACCATCTCTTGGATTGCTAATCGGAGCTTTAAGCGATGGAGAGGGTTGCTGATTCCAATTTCTCTCTGGATCTCAGTATCCGATAAAGCAGACATGATGGCGCCACTCTTCACGTTGGCTCTGCAGGCTGCCACATACCAAGCGGGCATCCCCAGCCAGAGCTGTTTGATAAGGGGAAAATACACAGATTTTAGCCTATGGTTAATATTTTAGTGTCCCTTATGTGTTAGGCATTATTCTAAGTGTCCTGTATTTATGAACTCATTAATTATCACAATCCCATGAGAGAGATGCTATTATTTTCTCAGGAGAAGATAAATTTATAGAGACATTATACAGTTTATTAAAAAAATATCATCTAAACAGTGAGGGAAATAAAGGTATGAAATAAAATCTTTAGGGTCTGCAGTTTAGCAACTAATATATATTATTATGCTTAAAAATAATAGCTGCATAGCACCAAGTTCCCACATCCCCTTTGGATTTAACAAGAAGAATTTCTACAAGTTGGATTTGGTAACGGTTCACTCAACATTTGTTTAATGAGTGATTTTAATGTATAATTCTCCTTTGAGTCTCAAAGGAGATTTTGCCACAGAAACAGTTCTACCATCTCCAGTCATGTGATTTTGATCAAAGATGTAGTGTAGCTAAGCCACATTTCGCACATCTCTACACCATGTGACAGCTGTGTGAACTATATGAATACTCTTTTGCAGAGTGAAATGATGTGCTAATGGCAGAGACTAAAGTTGTAAACATATGGGGAAACTTTAGCTAAAGAGAACAAAAAATGAGCAGTGCACTAAAAATTAGGTATTTCGATTTTATGACTTTGCCATGAAAACAGTTGAGTGAGTAGTGTAACGAGCACTGCACAGTGCCTGGCAAGCTCCATAGGCACCGAGCAGATGCCAGCTCTCAGCACTGTTACAGCATCTGAATCACACAGTGTACACACCTATGTGCAATGCACATTCCTCTGCACTTTCACCCCAACATTACTTGTGCGTAAGAAGCAGAACGGTACAAACAGTATAACCTTGGTTTTTAACGATCCAGAATAAGGATTTTGGGTGCTGTTTTATTTGTTTCTATGAGCAGATTGAGCAAAGGAAAGAAAGTGTGAGAATGAGAAAAGTGAACAAGAGAAAGCAGGAAAGCGATAAATTAGTAAAATGTAATGACAGAACTCTGGACCAGAAGGTCTCGGCTCTAATTCCTCTCCTATCATTGAAGAGTCATGTAACATCTCTAAATCTCACCATATTTTCTCATTTGTAAAGTGAAGGGATTAAATTTTATTTCCAAGGCATTATGTTAGGCAATTTCTTATATGATTTCCAATGATCTCCACCTCTAGACATCCCCATCCTGGTGTAATCCTCTTTTTTCTTCACTTTGGCCTGGACAGAGTGACTCGTCTCTATTGAACAGACTGTGATAAAATTGATGGGCTGTCACTTTCCAGATTAGGCTACAAAGACTGTCATTCATTCTTAGAGCACTCTCCGCCTCTCTCCTCTCTGAGCTCTGTATCTAGACAAAGCCAGCAGCAGCCATACCCTGAGCAGCTTAGTGGAGATGCCCAGTGGCTAGACACAGATGTTTCTGGCCAAGAGCTATCAAGGAGCTGAATCCTGACCTTGGAAGCACCAGTCAGTTGGGAAGTGGATTCTCTCTGAGTCAGGCCTTGAGATGACTGCCGCTCTAATACCTTACTGCAGCCTTGTGAGAAACTTGGAATAGAGGAAGGAGCTAAGTCAAATGCAGACAGCTGACTCACAGAAGCCAGAAAAAAAAAATAAATGCTTGGTTTGGGACAATTTGTTACATAATTGATAATTAGTACAAATATCCTTTTATTTTAAAAAAAATCTGCCATATTGAAAGGTAACTTGCCTCCAGAGGGGATAAACCCAAACAAGCAAAACGCGAAATCTTAGTCAATGTGGCTTGTGCTGTGACTGAGATAAAAGGAAGGAGAGGGCAATCCAAACATAGTGCCTGCCTGAATAATTCTTACAGCAGAGTAGGCACAGAGATTGGCCTTATCTTGACAAGTAAGATTAGATAGGAAGAAAGTGGGACTTGAAGTCTTAGTTCATAAGCTCAAGTTGCTCAGAATAACAAAACTTCTAAATTTACCTCCACTGAACCCTAATGATTTTCCCCTCTCTCTCTTCTAAGATATTTGGATTTCCACAATGGCTAACGTGACCCAAATGCTTGTCAATACAGTTTCTGATGTCATCCCTCATTAGGCTTTGATAGTTTTTGATATGAATAAAAGGTGTGGGAAGCATCAGACTTATTTCCACATATAGTCCTCAGCCGGCTGTGTGCTCAGGGAGGTGCCAAAGGAGAACGGTAAGAGCTCTTACTCATTGGATCACCTGGCTCATTCATCTTGTTTATTCCATTTTATAATTTGAGTCACTTTAGGAAGCACATTATGAGCAATTTCTGTGTGCTCAGGATAGGTTTAATTAGCACAAACTTCACTGCCTGTCATTTCCTAGCCCTTTAATGTCAGTAAATCTGCTTTTTTTTAATCTAAAAGATTTGTTCATCACTCGCCAAAATAGTAGCTAATGCTCTGTCAAACTGCAGCTCATGTTATTGCAGTGAAATTGAAGGAAGAACTGCTATTAATTTTGAGGTATGCTTTCTTAAGAGTTTTGTCTTATAAATTGATTTTCAGACAATAGTAACCTTAAAGACATCTTTGAAAGAATCAGCTCTGATCACTAAGTTGCTAAAAATTCCTGATTTATATGAGAGAATAAAATGCAATAAGATGCAGACATTTTTACTCAGTCCAAGAAAAAAAATCCAAGAATGTATGATTTTATCTATCTACACAAGACTACTTTTTAAACTAAAATGGACTTTTAAAAATTTTACTCATTGATTTTTCATTTGCTCTAGATATATGGTAATGAGAGAGGATGATTTTATATTCCCAAACTACTTGAAACAATGGGTTCTAATTGCTTCTGTCAGGCGAGAAAAGCCTGGATTCTTCTTTGTTCTGACATTGGCATACCCTAGTCATTGTTAACAACCCACAGTAGGGAACTAAATGGAAGGAGCAGTGAACACAACTGCTAAGTGGAGTGAAGGGGTTCTTTGTGGTCAGTGTTATATACCCTTCCCTGTTTTCTCTACTCTGCTGCTTTCCACCCTTCTCAGGAACTGCTTGATTTTTCCAGCCCCCTCTGTTTTGCATGAAATGATGTAGTTCTCGTTTCATTAAAAACATTTATCTTAGACAGATAAGTAAAAGGACTTCTCCTGCTTTATTCCAAGTACCTAGATCTAACTGACCCCTAAAGTTTACAGAAATGGGTTCAGGAATGGCTCTCTAGACAACTGAGTGGCAGTAATGTCTTGGATAACACAATTGCTAAACAGGTGATTCTTTTTTGTAACCTCCACTATAGTACCGGGACAGATGCTTTCTTAAAACAACAGAAATGTGGCTCAATAATTGTTTCTTCTCTTGCTCTAGATATGAAGAGAGTAGAATTTGGAGACTTCCTTTTATCCCACTGAATGCTTCCTTCTGCCACAATGAACAGAAAACATCTGAGTAAAATCACAACAATGTCACGGACCTCTAAATAAAGCAAACATTCCCTTTTAAGAGCTACTTCAGGCTACTGAAGCTATGACTTCAGGAAGCTGTCTTTAGTTGATCTTAAACAAAACTTTCATATTGGTCTGGATTGATACAAGAGCCTTCAAATTTAGTTCTCTTACCTCTAGCCAGGCGACCACAGTGGGTCCATCCCACTGGGCAAAAGGTAATCCCTTTCTCCGAGCTTCTTCTAGAAGTTCATGCCTGAAGTGTACAGCAGAGATTATTAGTGTCATTAAAATATCATCATTTTAATGACAATATTTAAAAAATATCCTTTACAAGCTTTTTTTATGAGATAATACAGAATATCAGAACTCCTTCCTTTGAGTAATACACAAGTGATTCATTGATTTTAAGAGGAGGGAACTGTTGATATCTAAAAATAATTTTGTCCAACATTTATTCAACAGAATTTAAACATTAAATATTAATGACCTAAGAAGCTGGAGTTTATTATCAGCAAGCATCTTATATCTTTAATAAAAAAATGGTCACATATGCATAGTCAAGCAATCATTATGGGGCACCTAAATGTGGTTTGTTCTGTCTGCTTTGATCACTTCTCCTTACCATCTCAATTGCAGAAAAATTCCTTTCTATGGAGGCAGAAGATAAATTTGTTCATTTCAGCCTCATGCAAGTGATGTGCTTGATTTCAGTTACTTTTTAGGTTCAGATGACGAGGCTACCTTAGAAGTTTAGTACTTTGTCTAGACTACAAAATTACTTTTCACTTGAAGAGAACTCAAAGGTAAATTGACTTCCACCAAATCAAAGCAATGTAAAGTGTAGAATTCAATAGTGTATTTACTTTCATTTATAACCACTACTAATTTTAATGAAAGTGAAACAAATCAATGACAATAAATGGTTGCTTCTGATAACAAAAAGATGTAAAGAGCCTTGACAAATGCATCTTTACTCATTGTCCTGACTATGGAGTCTTTAGAACTAACACCCATTTACAAACCAAATTATGATCATTCATCATCGAAACAGCAAGTATGTATTTTAATTGAAACTAAAATTGATGAACACCTAGCCAGAATATATTGCAAAATATATCTTCTGTCCCTTAGTATTCTTTTGTCTTATACAAGAAAGATATGAAATGTAGTCACATATTAACTACTTTATTTTGAATTTATGTCTTTTATGCTTAGGAATCTATCATTAATATTATAGATGAACACCAAAATGAAGCATGATTATCCCTTACTATCATTCAGTTATTTGCTTATTGTGGTGAATAAGCACATATATATAATGCAAATATATAACAAAATATATAATGAAAATGCTTTTCAACTGAAGAGTTTCACTTGTTTGCAATGGTTGTTACCAGCAGAAATACAATGCAGGGGCGGGGGAAAGCAAGGAGCAAGGATGTAAAACAAAACTGATCTTGCAGCAGCTGCAGATACACATAAATCAACTGCTGTTTCATTTGAGGGGCTATAAAGGAAAGCGAGGTAAGGTCTGCATGTAAGCTATTCAGCACCAGGGAAAAGGAACAGCGACGTTGATGCCTGGAAAACTAGAGGACTTCCTCACCTGCGTTGCTCTTCCATCACCTATTCCCTTGGGCTTCCCAAATGGCATTCTTTCATCAAAAATCAGATTCAAATATCCTAGTACCACTGTGACACATAATTAATAGAAATGGGTTGAAGGGTCCAACAACCTACCATCCAGTACTTATCAAGCATCATGTGAGCTGAGACTTGTACTTGATATGGAAATAGACAAGGACCAAAGTTTCCAGGTTAGAGAGAAAAATGCAAACACATGAAACTGCCCAAAAACACAGCGTGATGCACAAACTGATACTGAAACTTGCAGATACACAATGGTTGTGAGGATTTGGAAAAGGGTTTTAATCACAATGAAAACAATTGCTAAAGGTTCTGAAGCAATCAAGCCGGTTATGAAGAGCAGGTAGGAAGGAAAAGGGACTGCATTCCAAGCAGGATAAGCATAAGAGAGGAGGTGAAGAGTCAGGATTGCTCATGGGATATGTGCAAGAAAACTGAGACCTCCACAGAGCTGATGAGTATTACTAAGAGTTGTACGTCACATCCATGAGGGAAAAGAACATTTCCAGTTAACAGGGGAGTGAATTTCAAGGGAAAGAAGCAAATATGTATTTATAACTAGCTTGTGCTACATTTAGTAAAAATGCCAGTAAATATGCACTCAACAACCAGGAAACACATAACATTTTCACATGAATTACATGTTTAGTTAACATCCAAATATTTTTTTGCACTCTAATAAGAAATGTGAATTTTGCTTAGCAGTTACCCAAGTTGAGTAGAAAGAATAAAGTGCCCTCTCTAACATGAAAGAATATATTTTGTTCAAAGCATTTTTTTAAAAGATTTATTTATGTGTACAAGCTGGGGTACAGGCCAGAGGTGTGAAGCGGTGAGAGGGTTCACCAGAGACAGAGTGGGGAGCAGAACAGGCAGATGGAGGGAAATACACTGCTGAGGGGAGCAGCGGGTAAGGCAGGAGAGATCTGCTGCACCATGTGGGAATTTCCCCTGCGGGGGGTTGAACTTGCATTGCTGCTGCCCAGCAGGGCTTAACTACTGTGCTACCAGGGAGGCCCTATTTTGTTCAAAGCTTTTGTTCAAATGCTCATTGTGCACGTGATAATCCTAGAATTTGCCTCCCTTTTGTAACTCCTCAGTCTCTTTTTTTCCAATTTCTGGCAAGAGGTTCCTAAATTCAAAATTTTTTTAAGACTTGCCTGATTAAAAATCTTTCTATTGCCCTAAAAATAAAAGTCATATATCTCAGCACAACTAGAAATACTCTCAGTGATCTAACCCTAGTCATCTCCCTCAGTGCTTCTTGCTGCTTCTGTTCAGTCAGTACTGAAATGCTTGCTATTCTCCAAACACCCCATTTTATTTTACCCTTCATGACTCTGAAATGCCTTTTTCTCCTGACTCTTTGTATCATCTGCCCTATGGAAAATCCCTCTTTGCATCATAATTAAGGCAAATGTTTTAACCCTCCTGTTGAGATCCAAGACTTATCCCAGGAAGAATTAATTTTCTCTTCTATACAAATATTATAACTTTTATATACACCAATTATTGTACTTATTATATTTCTTGTTCAAAAATTAAATTTTCTTTAAATGCAATTAAAAAGATTATAATGAAATTTATTATAGTAAGGTTTATAATAAAGATATATCTGTTTTCTTCTGAACCTCTTCATATTCTTCTGAGCTACAATATTCTGGTTAGAAAGAGCAAAGATTCTAGGTGTAGAGAATTGGAATCTGGAAAACAGATAATAATAGCTGACATTCATGTATTACTTACTATGTGTGAAGCCCTATCTTCAGTGCTTTATATCTGTAATTCATTTAATTTTTAAAATACCCTAGTAAGACACATATTGATACCTGTCTGCAGATGAGGACACTGAAGAAAAGAGGCCACATGGAATCCTACAACCAGTGAGTACAGAGCCAGAAATTTAGCCCCAACCTGGTGACAGAATCAGCTCTCATAACCCAACACTATTCAATTAACCTCTTTAAACTTTTCATCATTGAGGAGGATAGTAGCACTGATAATTTTTGATGAAAAGGTAGACTCCCATTTTTATCTTTCTCTTGGGCTCATTTATATTTAGAAGTGGAAGATATATATTTGACCTCCTGACTAAAATATATATTCTTTGTTCCCTAACTATCACATTTTAATCCTCAAAGAAATAAGAGAAAAACTGAGCTGTGGCTTTCTTTTTCTTGTTATTCCCACTAATATCAAATTCTGCATCTTGTCCAGAGGAAGAAGGTTAATCTCATTTATCTAATCAGGTTAGAAAAGCTGTATTTGTGTAATTCATTTCAATTCAATTGATTTGTGCAATTGTAATACAAAGTAATTCTCTGGTTGGAAAATGTATCTTTAAGGTTTATTTACTTATTATGGAACATAGCAATTATTCAGTCATTGAGATAGCCAGAAGAAAAATGTGTAACTTCATATCAACCAAAATATAAGTCAAAGTAACTTGACAGTTGAATCTATTTCTTAACAGTACAGCACAGAGAATAAATTTTCCGTACATAATGCTAATTGCAAATTTAGGTAGACTGAACACCATTATTAATTGTAAGACTTATCTTGTTCCATTAAAATTCAACAGTTAGAAGGGTAAATAGGATATGATCTCAAATTTCAAACAACTAATGGGCCGCAACACTATCATTTAGAGATCTGTATTTGTTTATAAACTCTATAAAAATCAAAATAGCATACTCGAAAACTGTTTGAAATTCTGGCCAGCAATTGTGAATAAAATATAATGCCACCCAATTTTTTTTAACATGTGCAAAGTGAAAATGTGTATCTTAATTAACATAATTATTCTAACAGAAATATGTCACCAATCTAATCAACTGCTTCAGAACATTGATTACCTAAATATATATATTTAGCTCCATAAAATTAAGAGTTTCAAATATAACATTAACAAGGTTACTTGATTTTTAAAGTACAGCATATGATGATTTTGTCTGTGTGCAAGTTCAAGTATATGTATGTTTGTGAATCTTATTGTGGCACATTTTCATATTTAAATAGTGTTTTGTTTAGAGTATAAGAGCAAATGCTAGGTTGTTTAGAAATGAAGTAACTTGATTGCATTAAAACCTAAGTTCATTTATATTGAAACCTCTATCTTTTCAAGCAGCACTGACATGGAGGGCATAGTTTCAGGAAAGAAATTTAATTTATTTGTGAATTTGGGTTGGGATTTACATAATTTCCTTCCTTACCTTATTTTGAATTTAATCACTTTCAAAACCATTAACAGGGTATAAACACATGAATACACAAACAAACGTGATGGAGCAATACAATTATTCATGCTGTTCACTCAAAACTAGAGGGGCTTGTATTACTTTCCATTAAGCAATCCTACTTTTATAAGGCATTGTGGTCTGTTCTCCCAAGTCGCTTCTTGATAGTAAATTGGGGACTACTGGAGGAACAGTGGTAATTTTTCAGATTACTTGGATACAATTTAGAATAGATTGCTTTGTGCTTCATCTAATTTTGAGCCCATTTTAACTCAGATTTGAAGTTTATAGTTTCCATGTTTCTACAGTTATATATATTTTCTCATAGTCTTCTGAGAACTAGGGGGTTGATAGTAATATTTGTAAATACAGAGAATAGAATTCAATCGCTTTAGGGACTCAGCAAACAAGTGGGAAAATTCAGGCTTATGTTCTTGCCTTGATTCCTAACTCAGTATTCTTTCCATCTCTAATCTTCTCATGTCCTCAACTGTGTTTGTACTATCTTCTGACAACATAACCTTCTCCTATTGTACTAGGGAAATGATTTTGAGTTCCTTTAAAATGTTTAAGTTGTAGGGGTAAGAAAACAAATTTTAAAATTAAGGCAATTATAGTAGCATCTTATAGTTTGTAATGACAGTGCATCACCCACATATTTTTGGGGTTCATTAAAGAAGAATGGGCGAATCAATTTATTTCCTGGTTTTAAATTCTTTGTGAAACTTAAAAATGATCAGAATACATAAGACCAATATTACATGATGGCTTGAAAATGCTTTAAAACTCTAATGTCCCATATATATATATATATATATATATATATATATATTTTTTTTTTTTTTTTTTTTTTTTTTTTTTTAAGGAAGAGCATCCAACATGCATGCATCCAACGTGCATTTGGACAGCATGGTTGAGTACAGATACTCTAACCACAACTTGGTTGGGTTTTTAAGAACCTTACTGAGCTTTCCTTAATATCATAAGTTATGCTAACTGAGGCAAACACTGCATTGTTAAGTAATTAGTAATAGTATGTATAACTAAAAATTAGAGTAGAAAAAGTATACAGCAAATATAAATCATACTAATGAACCAATAGTACAAAGGTCATATCTTATACTAGTATCTGAAATTTTCATGTAGCAAGTGACACTTGTCATACTGTTCATAATAATTGTATTTCACTGGAGTTATTGTATTTACCCCCCCAAAAAAAATGTTGCTTTAAACTTAAAAAGGAATAACTTCCCTCATGCAAAGCATTTTAATGAGATCATCATGTTAAATATGAAATATTTTAAAAATGTTACAAGTAATGCCTTTTTCTTTGAAGTCTAATTTGTTTTAAGAATAGATAACACATTCTAATCTTAGTTCAAATAGAAAAATATAAAGTTTGAAACTATAATCTGATGATGATAGATTTAAAAATTTAATTTAAAAATTATTCTGTAGTACAGGGAACAGTGGAAAGAATACACAAAACTAAAGCCTCAGTTCAAACCAAGGATTACTTTGGAATCTACGTGCCAAAGTGCCAGTAGAGAAAACCCAGCATTAAACACTCTTCATCTAAGTGCAGTTTTAGTAACAGACAAACAGGTTTGTCTCATGAATACAATGCTGGTAGAAACCCCAAAGCACAAAGGGACACAGGGCAGATTCGGGCATGCAGCACAGTCAAAATGACCCAAGGGACCTGTAACTATGACTTAAGTCTCACCACCCAAACCCCGGGAAATGACTTGGAGAACCAGGGGAAATGAAGTCTGGAATGTCTTTCAACATATGTCTAATAGAACTAAAGAAAAAGAAGTGCATGAAACACCAGCATTATTAATTTGAAAGTGAAAATTTCTCTGAACCAATGATTCTTTTTATGGTGTGGAAATGAATATACTTCATTTTCATTTTAGATCAGAGGCAGTGCAGCTTGTGTTACAACTGAAAAGAGAAATACTGAAGAGAGAAAAAAAAGAGGATGGTGCTGAAAATAAACATGTTCAGCAGCCATTGTGATTCAACTTACCCAGATGTGCTTTTCATGAGATGGAGAAGGGTGGATGGAAAAGAAAAGCACACAAATGTTAATGGATACATTTCAATCCAAAGAAAGCCATGGAATAAAACAAGAGCATCATTTCAGATGTGTGAAAGCTCAGATATGAGAAAGACATGGTGTCTTTTTTTCCCCCCATGACACACACATACTCACTGTATCCAAAAGCATGATCAGGCTGAGGGCAGTTCTAATAGTTGACCAGCGAGTCTGTCTCTTGAAAATGAGCCACTCTGAAACATGCACGACCACATTTTTCCCAGCCTCCAGTATACCCCAGGAGGAAGTCTGGCACCTCACTAAAGAGCAGTCTTTACCTTGGGTCACTCCTGGGTTATTTTACAAACGGAAGCAATAACTTAGAAATGGCACTCAGTGTCTTACATAGTCTCATAAACCTACTGTAAGAACTCAAGAAAAAGTACAGTTGACTTCTGGAGAGGCAGCAGCTTGAATAAAGCATTGGCTTGAGGTCAGAATATCTAAATTCTAGTTCTTATACATGGTTTGGTTAAGATTACTAGCAGGTTCTGATTTTTAATATCTTCAGTTTAATTACGTAAGACGATATTTGAACATTCTAGGTCCATAATGGATCCAGGTTTGTGCCATAGTAAAGGATATTTGCACAAATATGTCAGGATTAGTAATCAGACCATGAGAACGTATAAAGAAATCTATCACACTTCTCTCCTTGCCACACTATGTCCTCTTCCATTTGAACTGCAAAAATAATGTTGAGTTTGTGCCAGTTGAGTCTCTTTCAATAGGAAAGCTTACTTATTTGGACGGATGTTTATAAATGCTGCTCCGAGGGAAAAAATGAACTAGATTGATTCACTAGCATTACCAGAAATTATCACTAAAATGACACTGACTTCAATGTAGCTTTTGAAGTAGCCCACTTGATCCCTGGATATAGTAGAGGCACTGGGAAAAATATGGAATTTAAATAATTCAACAAAAAGCCATGGAATATTATTTTAAATTCTCTATACAAGCATAATAGACTAAGTAGAAAAAGAAAACTTCTAACTCATAAAATACATTCAACATAACAAAATATGAAGCAGAAATCCCTATTTCAGAAATTAGGCAAGTTAGAATTTCCTTTTTTATTGCACAATCATTTATAAAGAAAAGTTTGACAAGCATGGAACACCCTGCAAGGCCTCCTCCAAATGCATTCATTCAGAGAAACCATGTCTTAGGTTATTACATGGGCACTTTTGAGAAATGCATATTCTTTGACCTTAACTTCAGAAAAACCGTGGCAAGTTCCTTAAATTTTCACATAAACAAAAACATAATATCCATACAAATTGGCAGTATCATAGCCTGAGAAATTTGTGACACTTTTTAACCTAATACACACCATGAATTATGACCAAAAAGAGAGAGCTTTTAGCTCATTCAAAGGGTTTTCCAGTCAACAAACCTGTGAGCTTTTTGAAGAGCTCTGAAGTAAAGGCAATTTCTGAGTTTTCCAAGCAAATTGCCAGATGTATTTGAGGTTAGTTATTACCATGGACAAAATAATTGTCCTCAGCCTATGAGCTATCTAAGAATTGCTCTTCAACAAATCAAGTTGATTAAACCTGCACACTGGAATACTGATGTCCCGCATATCTTCATTTATCATTTTAAAAAAAGAAAACATGTATTAATAAAAATAACTTAAATATAAAACATAAGAGAAGTTATGAAAACAGGAAAAACACGTACACATTTTTCTCAGAAAGTACTGCTTAAAGTCCTAATCTATTTGTTATCAATTCATATAAATTGTTTAATTTCTTAGCATTTTCATGAACTTTTTTCTCCATAATCCATTATATTAAGAGCAATACTGACCAGCTATCTCACTTTAGAATATTAAGTATATTAACTCATGAATTTCAAAATATATGTTCTACCAAGTACAATAAACTATAGTCATAAAATCTCAGAGATATTTGTGGCAATATATTACAAATCTATTAGGGGTAATATATTTTGCAGAGTTGAGTTTGTTGTTTGTTTTTGGTATGGATGAAGTGTTTGTCTTCTTATACAAATTATTATTCTTTCCTACAAGCAGTTATTTACTGTAACAGATAACCTCATCATTCTTTTTCTCTCTACTCCAGATTATGAAGATGATGATAAAAGTGAGATTCTGTCAAGAATAAAAAAGAACAGTTTTTAAGTTATCATCTAATTAACTACAACAAATTCAATTATTGTCAGAATGTTTTCTTTGGTGACATCAGCATATACCCAGATACAACAAGAAGACATTATGTCTGACATAAGCCTTATGCTCTAACAGAGGAGTCTTAAATTTCTCAATTGTCTCACTCAAACTTCTAGCTATCCTGTGAAAAGAATGAATTCTGTTCATAATTTAGCCAACTTTGGATATAAACGTTCACATGAAATATTTCATAACATATACTTCATATGTGGAATATAGTTCCCTCTTTAAAGTTCATGTTGGTGACTCAGAACTATTTTTAAAACAGTTATTAACACCAAATTGGGGAGTTAAAAGTTAGTAACTGGAGTGGAAATGTGAAATGAAGAAATAATTTCTTACAGTAGGTAAAATTTGAGAATATTTAATTTTTGATGACCAAAAACACAGAAAAGATCAATATTTGAAAGTTTAAGAACAAGTGGGAGATCAGCACAGCATGACTGAGAAAATGAAGAGGAATGACCTTTAAGTAAAAAGAGTGCCCTGCCATTCATTAATAAGACAGGTTCAGGGAAAGTGTGACTTGGACAGCAAATAAGGAGAGCCCTTCAATGACATCTTCTTTCTTGTCCTGTAAAGTAGAATGTGAATTCAACTACAGAGGATGCAGCTTTGAGGCCATTAGAGGTCTCCAACAAAAGCTGTAGAGAGTAGACAGACTGGTGAGTAAAAAATACTGAGATTACCAGGCAGTGCTGAATTCCCAAAGACAGGAAGTCCAAAGATAACACTCTGCTGTGATATTCTCCAGTAGGATGGAGGTGTCCATAGGTAGACATGGAGAGAAAATATTCATCAGTGACCATGTTTATGACATATGCATGCCACTGGATTAAAGAGAAATAAATGGCATTTAAGGATGATTAAGTGTGTTGAAATTATGGACTTGGAATCTAAGCTAAAGAGAGAAAATGGCTAATATACTGGTAAAAAGATACAACTTTTTAAAAAGAAGATGGGGGAAAGTTGATAAAGCAACCTGAAAGGAGAAGATTATGATTAGGAAGGATTGATAAAAATTTCCTTAGACATTTTGGAATAAGAAAGATTTAGAGGTCATGACAAGATTCAGAATATGACCATGAGTAGTATCTGAGCTAGAGTAGAGAATGACACTAGAAGTGATGAAGCTGTGAAAATTAAAGGTTAGGATGTGAATGGTAATCCACAGGGCTCTTAGAGCACTCCAGGGTAATGGCAAGAATAGTTTTATAGATAAAGACAGGTGATGGGATACAGATAAAATAAATTGCCAGCATATTTGTAGTCATCCTTATAAACAAAAGAAAATGGTTCAGAAGTTTTTTGTATGGTCCATCATCACACTGCTTCAGAAATAAATTTTCTTTAAAGTTAATACTGACTTCAAGTAGCTAAAATATTTGAGATTCTTTAAAAAGGTTAAGAAAGTTCTACTCTTCTAAGAATGTTATTATTCACTTGCTTAGCAAACCTAATCCAGTCGAGCCTAAAATTTAAAAAAATATATTATGTAGACTAAGAAATAAAGCTATTTAATAATATCTTTGTATGTATGTGCATAACATATATTGTGCATATTTTTGAATGGAAAACTTTTGGAATAGATACTTATTTTATAAGATCTTGGCAACAGGATATAGATAATCACTGCCCTTCTTAGCAATGTTGAAACATGGAGGAAAACCTAGCTTCATAAATGGCTAATTTTTAATAACTATGGGAAGAAAGCATATCTTCTAAGACCTTATTAAAATACCTTACTGAGCTAATCTAATATAAGAGCTTATATTTGTGGAAACAAATGTGAAGAATTCTCTCCAGATTAAGTTGTCAGCATTGTATTTAGATATACATTAATTAGTGATTTTTTAAAAAAGGAATTTAATTACCCTTTCTATTAGAGATTGACTTTGTAAGTTTTACTGGAATAAACAATTCTAGCCTCAAGTGCACATTTATATTTCTTATGTAGATTATTTATTAATGATTATTTATTATTTATAAATGTAGATAATTTATTATTATTATTTATTAATGTTATTCTTATATCAAACTTTGTAATATTACATGAGACTAATTACATCAAAAAAAGACAATTTTTTAAAACAACTTCATCTTGTGCTTTGAAACAACCCTCCCCCAGTTAAAAAAAAAAGTGCTCTGTTTGAATGTATTTGTTGTTCAATTTGAAAGTTGGGATGAATAGGGTACAAACCTAATTTTTTTCTAGAGGGAAAATATGCTACTCTTTTCAGAGTTTGAAAACAGTAAGGGATTCTCTCATGACTACCTATACAGGTTATTTAAAACTATAGGGCATTCAAGGTCCAGCTGAAACACTGAACTATGTATTCTGCAAATCATATCCTTAACCTGAAATCCTAAATAATTCAAAGGAAAACTGAGTTCAGACGATCTGCAATTTTGTATAACACAACCCTAAGAAACGGTTTCCTCATGTGTGGAAGGAAATCACAGATTCTACCTCAAAGGCTCTGTGAAAATTATGAGATAGTAGATGTAAAATGTGTAGGACAATAGTTACCACACTGTAGAGCATAAATGAAATACATTGCTGAAATTATCTATTTCTATAGTATTTCTGTCATCTACATGTCTAGAACATATCTGAAAAGTTTAAGAGCACCGGTTAATTTTAAAGGACTCTATTTACTCTTGATTATCAATAAATCCCTTTCTCTTGCTCTAAATTAATCTTGTAAATTCCTTACATTTATTTTGGAAACTAACAGTGAGTGACCAGTCTTTAGCTTGGTGACATCTTTTAAATATGAAGATTAGAGGATTTTAGGCTGTGACCTAAAATTTTTCTCATTTTGCTCAAAGACTAGTTACTTAAAGAAGAGATCATGGACCCTGAATTATGGAAATACAATGGCTTGTTTTAATTTAATCAAGACAAATGATAGGGATTTATTTAGAAAAGGAGGTCACTTCTAATTTATATAACTATTATGATTTTTAATTCCATATTAATAAAATTCTTATTCTTTCTATGTAGAAAAATATGTCTATTTGACAGAAAATGTGGAGACACAGGCATCATATCAAATGAAAACATATCTATGTTTGCATATATCAAAACATTAAGGCATACATCAAAACACATTAAAGATTATGCACCAAAAGATATGCTTAGGATTTCTGTTCTACTTACTCCATAATCTATTAACACAGTACTGACAGCACAAAACAGTAGCCCCGTTTCTTCTGTGTTCTTTTTCTTTCTTTAAATAAAACAACTTCACACACACACACACACACACACACACACACACACACATATCTTCTATTAACTGTCTAACTATTAAGATGCTTTGGATTTTTTAGCTTTATTTTTCCTAATACATTTCAATGCATTTTGACCTTTAAGCCTTTCAATGTTTCTATATTTTTAAATTCAAAGAAGTCTTACAATTTTCCATGGCATGGTTGGAGCTAGGCAGTGTTATCCACGGTCAGATAATAAAGCAATGATAGTTCCAGATCAGTGCAAGTGGAAAAGACTAGTTCTTGAGCTCTAGGTAGGAAAATGGGACATATTTATCCAAAGATATATTGAGAATATTGGATATAGCTTCTGAAATATTCTGTATTACTAGATCTTTTTGAGTTGGTTGCTGAGCAGTGCTCACCAGTAGCCAATTCTGTACTAAATGAACCCTGGAATGACTAATTGCTCTAAATACACATATCTGTTCCACGCGAGGCCAATCAGATGCTTTTGCCTAAAAATTAAGAACTTGGAATGGAATAGGATGCAATAAAAAGTATGAAAGTATGAATTCTTTACAATACTCTAGAATTCTCTTATTGTTTGACATTGGAGGTGTTCTGATACTTTTGTTTCTGCAATCTCTGAGATACACTATCTCAATACATCTTCCTTTGTGCTTTATGTAGCCAGATTCAGTTCCTACAGCATGCTTACAAAATGGTTTATCTGTGTGTGTGTGGGGGGGGGGGAGGGAATCAAAGACATTTATAAGTGGCATTACTTAGATGGGAAAATGTATTTAAAGCTTCTAATACACACTTGCAAATTAACCTCTGGAATACAACTCATTTACAAGTTTAATTCTACACCTAGTCACTTAATAAATATTTATTAAATGAAAGAATGCTGTGGAATTTCTATGGCATCTTTAATTAGATACTTTCAGTGACATTTATTTTGCTTAGAGATATGCAAACTCTGAACTTCCAAATGCCAAAGATTGAAAATTCAGTCTCAAAACACATTAGAGTGTGCACAGAAGGATACCCGTAGGATTGCAATGGAAATAAATTAACTAAATCTATAGAGCTTCACTTTTATGTCTTTGAAGTTCTAACATAAAGATTCACTGGTAGTGATTAACTCTGACTGCCTTGCTCCGAGGATAAAACTGCTTCTCTGGAGGATGCTGCTGATAGTTGCGTTGGAATGTTAATTTCATTTCAGTGATGTTGAAAAATTGATTTCAAATATGACCCATATTTATTTAGCAGTGATATCCAGTCAGGAAAATATAGCAAATATAACACTGTAATATATCACCTATATTGTAACTAAATATTTAAAATTATTAATAAAATAGTGTAGTAATATTCCTATGGTATCTTTCAATCTAAGTCTCATGATACAGAAGTATTCTGTATACATATATGGTTTAATTTATAAATTACATAGCGTGGGGCCTCCCTGGTGGTGCAGCGGTTGCACGCTGCGCTGTGGAGCTGTCGGCAGCATTGTGCGAGTTAGACGCCCAGCCAGGAAGAGTCCCACATGGTGCGGCAGACCTCTCCTGCCTCGTCCGTTGCTCCCCTCAGCAGTGTATTTCTGATCTGCCTGTTCTGCTCCCCACTCTGTCTCCGGTGGACCCTCTCGCCTCCCCACGCCTCTAGCCTGTACCCCAGCTTGTATTAAAAAAAAATTACATAGTGCTAAAATGCAGGAGCAAAACATTAACAGGTAAAAATATTAAGATTAAGATTTCAGAATTTATATTTCTGGAGATAAGTGCATAAGTTCAGTGGGTACTATTTTAATATTAACATGCCCACTGATTATAGGACTGTCATGAGAATTAAGCAAGTTATTTCTATTGAAACATAACTTCATACTTAACCCTAGAAGTCTCTAAAAATAAGCTTCTTGAAATCCAAATTGATTCTAGAAGTGAAAATCCTTCAGGTTAATTAACACATGTAAGACAGTCCAGTCTAAGTCTTCAGATTGAGAGGATAAAGTAGAAAAATAAGCATAAAAATTTGAATAAAATATACATGTAACATTTCTGAATCCCAGAGATAAGGAAAAAAAATCTTAAATATTCAAAGACAGAGAAGAGAGGAAAAAGAAATTCTACATGTTATATACAAAGGAATGACAATTGTTTGGAGACACAACTAGAAGCAGCTAGGGTAGTTCCTCCAAAGTACTGACAGAAAATTACCTTAAACCAATAGTTCTATACTTCTGTCAATTATCAATTATTTTTAGGGGTAAAATATATCTCCAGGTCTCTAAGGATTCAAGGGATATGGCACACACCTTATCATCACATTTCTAGAGATGGTGACACAGAAAATAAAGTTACAGGTGGAAAAGAGTAAGGAATCTGATGAAATAGTAATACAAATATATTTGATATTTAACAAAAACTCTTCTGTAGGCAAAGGTACTAAGGATAAAAAATTGTATTTCCTTCCTTGTGAGTTCACAGTACCTGTTGTTAACATCACATCTTTTTTGAATCATAATATTATCGGTGTTATTTTTTAAGGAGAGGTGGGATTTTATGTGTGCACCTTGGAACCCAGATCATTCTGTGTCAGGTAAGCTTATCTAATGTGGGGGGTTCAGCTTTTGGAAATCGTCTCTTTTTGTCATATACTTAAATCATTTCTAACTAGTGTAATAGTGATAAAGCTGACATTTTGATTTTCAATACCTTACTATCAAATAGATTCTAAATTTAGTTAAAAACAGAGTTTCTATTTACTGGGTTCTAAAATACATCTAGATTCCATGCGGAATTTAGGGGGTTAAGTAACATTCCCATTTTTTTTTTTTTAATATATAGTAGACATGTAAGTTTTTTACCTTGCAGGAAATTCTATTAGCCATGGAGTTTTTTTGTTTTTTTTTAGTTGTATGGTTTTATTTAACTGGCTGTCCCAAGCAAGTAACTTTAACTTTTAGCCTAAAGCACTAGCTGAGTATTTAAGAATAAAACATAAATTCTTGAAGTTCAGGGTGACAGATACAGAAGTGAAGAGGAGAAGTTCTCACGTCTAGTTGCTTGAAATGTTACATTTAGCTATGAGATGCTTAGTTTCATTAAATCAAAAAGGTACTTGGAGTCCAATGAAACGAAAGAAAGGATGGACAAGATCTTAGATAGTTGGGACACTCCAGAGGGAGCCCACATAGAGAAAACTTTGGAGAAGTACAACTCCAATATGAAGACACTGAGAATAATGAGTACCTCAGTTCTTAAGTATGAGGAAATCTAACCTGTGAGGCTATCAAAAATTAAAAAAAAAAATTCAAACTTTAATAGGAAGATCAGAATAAGTGACGCAAACACTCAAGGCTTACTAGATGAGTTTCCATTTGATCCATCTGTGTGAATATACCTCAGGAAAGCAAAGGTTGACAAGATGTTCTAGGACAGTATGTGTTTTCTTACTTCTCATCATAGGACAAGGACAAAAGTTAGAAATATGAGAAAAACAAATGTCTCACCAAAGTAAAAGTAGAATTAAATGGAAACGAGATCTAGTAATCTGTCCTACCAAATGTATTTAATTTAGTGAATGGTTCATGTACTGCAAATTAGACCTTTGTCTGAGACTGCCAACATTACAAAATTTTGAACTTTGCAATGTTTTGGAATATCTTGAATGCTGCTCTCTGAAAGTATTGAAAAATACACAAAAGCAAAAATGGAGCCCATATGGTTTTTACAATGTGTCATAATGAACTTAAGATAACATTTTTCCTAATTAAATTTAAATCACAGATTTTCAATTGTAGACACCTGATATTCTAGCAAAGTTTTAAAAAAGAGTTTTCTCCAACTCTGGTTACTCCCAGAGAGACTAATGAAATTCTGATATGAATTCTGGGACATAGGTCTAAGCTTAATACTTTGTCCTGGAAACATCACTTTACTTAGTAAATGGGAAGAAAGTAGAGAAACTACTGGTAAGAAACTACAGTCATTGCAACCAGTCGTGAAACCTAAGTGTTCAACATTTCAAAAGAAGTGGCTCCATTTTTGCTTTTGTGTATTTTTCAATAAAATATACTTGATTTTCCTCCCATCTTTTAAGACCAGCATACATGAAATTTGTACATAGAAAAATATATGATCTCTTGAAGCATACTTAAAGAGGATATGGTATCTTTAAAAAAGAGAGAGAGAATGGGCATTGTTAAGTGAAATCTTAAATAGTTCAGGAAATTCAAGAACAAGTTACCAATATTTAATCACAAATAACAATACCAAAATTTGATAGAAGTACAATTCGAAACTGTGTAATTTAAAAATAATTGTTTGTGACTATCCTACAAAACTCATTATATGACAACACTTCATTCACTGATAACCCAGAACCCAAGGAATAGTGTCATGGAAGACCTGAATAAGTGATAGCACTTATTTACCTAGGTCTTCTGAACACTGGTGCAACATTTGTGTTCACAGAGTTCTTCAATAAGAGGAAAATTTCTGCCCTTCCATTAATTAACTCTACCTTGCTTTGTTGGCTCCATCTTAATCAAAATACTATTTTGTTCTATTGGAAATAATTGCACTAAGAAATGTTGGCCTTTATTGTAGTATAGAATATTCTGGCTATTCTTCATACTAAAATATTCTGTTTAATACATTTTGAAATACATTATGTCAAAACATATACAAAATAAAATACAAAAGATCAGAACAGTATGATCTTTAAGCTAAGTCTAAATTAAAATCAGTGTGTGATTGTTAAGGTACTTAACAATTTTGAGAAATTGTGATTTAAGAATTTGAGAAATTACATAAAATTAATATCAAATCTACTCAACAGTGTATAAAGATAGTGATTGCTGAATTTCAACTCTATGATCTTTTAAAAATTAATGTCCTTAGAATGTTTAACTTTAGTTGTCGTTAAAAAAGACATTTGACTTGGTTCTGTAAAACGAACAAGTGATATACTGCCTCGGTAATCAGCTCAGATATGCAATGTGGAAGCTGGTCAGATTGCCATTATTTGTAAATATTTCACTGTAGGAAAATTGGGAATTAAGTTTTAAAGGAAATAAATTGAGTCCATTAGCTAAGCTGAATTTTGGTTATTCTTATTCAGAATTGAAAATATTTTAAATAAATAAAAGTAAACGTGCTCTAAGCTTGAAGTAGGTTTGAAAGAACTGACAAAGGGGAATATTTTTAGAAGAATTTTTCTCAATGAGCAGCCATAAAATTGAAGATAACACTCTTTGATAGGAGTCAATTCAATGAAAACATTTCAAAAATCTTGTGATAATAAAGACATTTTTGACTGGTGAGTAAAGAAATATTTATTACTACTGGATACATTTGAATATTTCATTGTATTTAAAAATTAATGTTCCCAGGTCACTTGTTTTTTTTTCTGCACTGCATTGCTACTGAATTTGGGTACATATTTACTTTTAGTAAGTTATAAATTACTGAGAGTTAAGACTGAACTTGCAACTTATAACTCAGTATTTCTTTACTATTAGAAAATATCTGCAAAGCAAATGAAAAGGCAGATATGAGGCAAATTCATTAGCTTGAATGTATAGCCATGTGAGCACAAGTGTTACAATAATGACAGAGCCCTGGCTATTCTTTCATGGGAAAGCAGGTAAACATGAAAATTATAAGCAGACTATAAAACATTTCTAAGAGAAAAGAAAAGGAATAACCTTTTGCATATTTTGGAATAAGAAGAAATGCTTTGGCTTTTAAAGAACATGTTCTAAGGGTGCTAGTTCATCACTGAAAATGTTACTATTATTTTAAAAATGTTCTATTTATGGACTCACTTGCTTTCCAACAGCTGCTAAGATTCAAAATTTGCCAATTTTCAAGGCATGTAAATGTTCCATATTATATGTGAATGAAAAGATACACTATCAGTTTCCTGACAGATGCGTAACAATCTGCTGTGAGCCTAAAATAGGTTTATATTCAGTCAAAGAAATTTCTCCTGTAGAATATTGCATTTTAAGAGGAGATACTTCAGTTGTAGTTACAAAATCACAAAATTGGGATAATACACTCTCATTTTATCACATCAATTCAGTAGTGAATTTTTCATCAAATGGAATATGACATTATTTGCAAGGCTATATATAAATATTTTAAATATACTTGAGATTTGAAATAAATGCTTTGGTCTCTCAGAAGAAGCTGTTTATTTCTACTACAAGCCAGTGACTTTCATGCTCATTTCAAATTGTAGCCCATTATAGCCCAGAAACTTGAGCGCTGAATTGTTAGAGAGAATTCAAAAACAAAATCATTACGCTTATTGTTTTCATTTCAACTATTCTCATTTCATTTCCCCAAAAACAGTGAAGCAGAGTAAATAAAAGTTATAAAAGAAGGAAAAAGTCTCCAAACCTACTTTTTCTTCAGTCTTCTATCCTTCTCAGCTTGAGTTCCAAGTTTGCCTAACCCCAGGGACTCCTGAGCTGCAGCCTCAGTCTCCATGAAGCCTCCTGTGAAGAAGTAACTATTTACGTTAGCTTGAACATTCTGTATCAGTTCTGAAATTATATTCTTGCACAACTGTAGTATCACATTTTTTCTTTTAAAGTTGCTTTTATATTTTGCAAGCCCACATACTTAAAATGGAAAGGGTAGATAAATACATGTGGAGAGAAGGAGGAAAAAAGGTTACCTATTGCAATACCATTAAATTGCATTCAGCAGCAACATAATGCTTGTGGCCTGCACAATGACAAACACTTGGACACAAAAGTCTGCAAGACTTGAGGTCTTTCTCACTTTTCTCTTGAAAATTAAGATCAAATATCTATATCATGTTTTTTTCTTCTCTGAAAAATTTGAACTACTTAATAAATACATGATAACCCAATGAGTAGAACTTCAGGAGTTTACCTTCAATTCCAATTTGAGAGAATGGAGAGACATTTGCTGAATTCTAAGTTTTTCATATTGTGTTTCTGGAATCTTCTGCTTTCCTAGATGATTCCTACATCCTTGCGTACAAACCTTATTTCTAGCCTTCTTTTGTTTGGCAGGTTTTGTTTTATTTTATTTTGTAAATTTCATAATAATATCTGGGGAAATATTTTTACCCAGTGGTTTACACATTTGGGTTAGTGTCAGTGTCATGGACTTTGATGTGTGTGTGTGTGTGTGTGTGTGTGTGTGTACATATACATATACACACACTGTGGTTGAAACCTTGTAATGAAAGGAGGAAAATATTGGGCATGACACAAAAAATTACATGTTTTTACAATGTAATTATTTCATTCAGGATCCCAAAACACATAATTAATACATAAATTGTATGTCTTAATGAAAAATGAGAACTTAGTCCTGAGCTCTGCTTTCCCTTTGGTGTTTACTGTCTGTGAAAATCATGAAATTAAGTAAGGTAAATGAAAAATGTTCACTATTTGAAGTGAACTAAGATATATATTGAATGGAAGAGATTTAAGCACAATTAAACTCAAGATTAGGTTAAATTCAAAGGTTTAATGTGTTTTAACGTAACCCTTACAAAAACTACACAATACATTTCACCAATATATCAATACATAAGAACTACTAAAGACAACTTTTACTCTACTGTCATTGCAATGGACATTTCCCTACTTAACATTTGTAGGATCTGGCTAGATTATAATGTATTTGGCAGAATGATTGTCTTAATAAAGCACCAGAGACAATTTTGTGGATATTGTTTTACATGATTTATCTTAAATAATGTATAATACTTAATACTGGAGTATTGTTACACATATGTTAATTTCATAGCCTAGCAACTCTATTACTAAACAATAGGAAAGTACTCTTTCTAGGTCTAACTCAGGGATCCACAGTTTGAGTATCAAACATATTTGATTATGCATATGTGCAATTAATAAAGATTTTTTTTTTATTATGGACTATTTCCATTCTTCATTTTTGGTACCATTAAGAAAGCCATCCACTAGTGGACTAAAGATTTGGGGATCATTTTTAAGTGTGGGATTTTTCATTATGTATAGTGAGAGAATATTTTCATTTTATTCCTCTCATTGGTATATATTGTACATTCATAAATGACTATTCATAAATTGCAAGTAACAATAAAATTGTTCTCTGGAAATGGAAATGGAAATGAATGATTCACTTAGAAGTTGCAAAATTCTTGATTAATCCAAAGGGGTACATAGAGATTGATGAAGCAGAATCATTAAATAAGTAATGAAATATTTTCAATTACCACATGGTTAAATGAATCAGACCTTTTACTCTTCTGAATGAGTAATGTCTAAGTTATTTTTTAAAATTTTCAACAACCCAACATTTTAATTAGGAAAAAAAGAATATATATTTTTTTTTAAATGAAAGCTCTGGAAAAGAACCACAGCTCTAGCAGAACATCTAAATCTGGTGCCAGTCAGCCTCATTCTGCCAAGAATCAGTGGACTTTTCTAACTACGTGGACTTTTGGAGTATTTACACCAATACTTTATTTGCTCATCACACATAGCTATTTGAGCACTTGAGATGTGCCAGTCAAAATTAATGGCTGTAAGTGAGAAATACACACCAGACTTTAACAATTCATTTACAAAAGAATATAACTAATCAATAACTTTATACTGGTGACATGTTGAAATGGTAATATTCTGTTACACTGGCATATAGAAATAATTCATATTAAAAGTAACTTCATCTGTTTCTTTTCTCCCCATGGCTACTAGAAAATTAAAAATTACACATGACTTATTTCCAGTTTGTTATATATTTCTGTTGGGCAATGATATCAACAAGTGGTCCTCAAATGGAAACAGTACTGATCTCCAGAGGAAATGCAAATATTTGTATAGTGATAGGGAGAGGTGATACGTTTTAAAACAGCACAGTAACTGCGAAGGGAAATGTACATTGAACAGTGCACACATTTTCCAAAAATCCTTCAGCGAGTAGAGAATCATTTAACTTGTCCTAAAAATGACAAGAATGCCCCCCCAATGAGAAACATTGACTTGTACAAACAAAGGTTTGTTCTCTCTCCAGAAGGTCCATGAGGTGTGTGGATGGAAGAGTATCATTAACTCCACTCTCTCATCATACAAAGTGCTTAGGCAGAGAAGCACAAGTCTCATAATTCAGTAGATCACTCATTTAAGTTTCTGTGCCCAGTGGTTGTGCATGCAAAAGCCTAAACCTAAATCCTTGGCCTCAGTGAAGATCTCTGGGCTGTCACTCAGGCACACTCTGGCAAGTCTTCAAGACTGAAAGTGTTGGATTCAGGAATGCTCCTAGGGTGAAGGGCCTAGTCAAACATTTCCCCCCAGTTCTCTTTCTTTACAAACACGTTTTAAATAATCCAAAATCAGTGGGACAACAATTTCATGATCTAATCTTATACCATTCCAGCCAGCAGGAGTGAATGATGTATTTGTCGGAACATATTCCTGGTACTGCAGTCAAACCATTAACCCAGAACAACCTCATAGGCTGGAAGTCTCTGGGTTCCCTGAAATATCAGGTCAACCTCATGCATGTGTTACAGAGGAGGGAATGCCCTGAGAAGAACCATAGACCTAGGACCATATGGTTTGGTTCAATCAGACACCCTTCCCAGATGGCACTGCATCCTAAATTATCTCAGGGGCTAGAGGGTAATAGAAAATTTCAGTGTTTGCATGATCATATCCATGCAGACCCAGGTCTTGGCAGAGGGGGATTTTCCCAGAAGATATTGCCAATTCTGGCCTCTCTCAGGTACTAAGGCTGTTAGGGAGGAGAGCACGCCTATGAGAATTTCAAGACAGTTGCTGCAAACAATGAGGCTTCCTATGATTCAGACTGAAAAACTCAAGGAAGGACTGCTCTGCTCAGATCTATGGAAGGCATTTGTTGGAAATATCTCTTTATTTGGGTTGTGAGGGCAAGTCTTTATATTTCCTGAACTTTAGATTTCACTTAAAATTATTTATTTTCACCAATAATTTATCTCAGCTGAACAGGAGTGAACCTATACCTCCAAATCATATACAGTGTTGTAAACCAATGTTAGATCAGTACAAAATCAATAAAATTTTAAAAAACTGCTCAAAAAATAAAAATAATTAATTTCATTTTTGATTCTGAGATACAAGTCTGTAGGAATTCCTTTCCCAAATCCACATGTTCAACAAGTCCCAATGACTGTATAATTCAGAGAATGATAACTTCAGAGATTAAAACTAGAATCTTCTGCTCACTGGTATCTTTCTTTTATTTGACCTCTTTTCAGTATTAGTCCATGTCACTCATTTTATATTTAAACACACTTGAATTTATAAATTGCTGCTTAATTGTTTTGTCTGTTGTCTCCCTGGAGGATGCACCTAGGCCAATGCTGGTTCATTAAGGGTGGGTAATAAATACATTCATTATCGAAGTTAAATATTGCTTTCTGCAAAGTAAGGGACATCCTTTCACTGTGCAGAGCATGAATCATGATTAACTGCTATGCTGTAGAATTCATATTGTATCTGTTGGTTCCACAGCATCTAGGAACAATCTAAATATTTGGATTCAGGCCAACACAGCCACCCAAATTTTATGTGTAGAAATGTACTTGTTAAATAATTTTTATACAATGTGGATGCTATTTTTGTCACTTTGAAATTATCTTCTTTATTATGCTAATTAATCAGGTCAATGAGTTCAGATAATTTTAATACAATCCAGCAGAGTAGATAAGGAAAAAGGAATTACGATTTTAGCAGGCAAAAAATGCTCTTCAAAATGTAATCTCTTACAAGCATTTAAGAAAATTTGCAAAAGTAGTTTTTTATTTCTTTTAATAGTAATATGTATATAAATGCACTTTGTATGCAAATATGTATGCAATTTGGGGGATTCTATCTATTGACATTTAATATATTTTTCTTTTTCTACTATTTTGTTCACTGCTTTCTGGATTCAGTTCTATTTCAGCTGTTTTCCATTCTTGAATATCTTTGTTGGTTTTTTTTTAATGTTTTTGTTTTTGATTTCTGTTTCCTTTCTTGTCAAGTGTCAATGGCCTCTTCTTTATCCTTACCATTCACTGCTAGCATCAGCTCGGTCACATTGACTCTGTTCTTTTCTTTGTAGTCTCTATTAGGGCTCTCTGGAGAACTAGTTTCCCAGGCAGTAAAGCCAGGGATGCGTTGAGATTATATGAAGCAGATAATTCCCCTAGGAGTGAATGTTTTATAACATCCCTACTTCTCCACACTCTGTCACCAATTCCCTACACTGGTAAACTGCCTCTGTAGCATGGAAACTTCTCACTATGCTGCTAACCCTCACTTCTGCTTGGACACATGACCTGGAACTTAGACCATGCCATTTGTGTGCTTTCCTATTTGAAATTCTAGCTTGGCTTCAAGTTGTTGCCTCCTGACCTCTGCATTCCGAGGTCTCTATATGGGTAGGTAAATTGACCTTCAGTTTGGGTTTTTTCCTTTGTTAGATTATTTGGTTTCACACTCCTGACTCCAGCCAACACATTCTTCCTAACTAACTACAGAGAAAAAAATCCAACTTCTTTTCCATCACATTCCCCTTGGAGTTTATTCTTTCACGTGGCTTCAGTACCCTTTTCTCAGAGATAAGTTCTACTTGAAATTATAGTGTAGTCAGACCCTTTCCATTTTCAACGGGGGGGGGGGGGGGGGGAGGTAAACCGCTGTAGGATAAACGTAGTTATCAGGGTTTTTTTTAATGCCCTCCCACCATGTGGATGCCGGGGCTGAGGGGCTTGGGCACAGGGCACACAAGCCTTTGGTTATGGACGCCTGGGCCCAGAAAGCGAGAGGCTGTGCACATGTGAATGCTAGAGGAGAGGGCTAAAGCTAGCTGCGGCCGCACAGCGGGGAGGGCCCCTCTGCGCTGTAGACGACCAGATGACCGCCAGAGAGAGGCCAGAGTAGAAGCATGAAGATTCGTGGGGGTGGCTGGGAGACTTGGTTCCTGCCTGCCTCCCAGCCCCCCTGCCCAGCTTCCCTGCCTGGTATGCCTGTGTACCTGGTTCCCTGAGAGAGCATTAAAAAGTCTGTAAAATCCACTGCAGGCTCCAAGACCCTATCTGTCTGTCCGAATCAACAGTGAACCTGCCCCCCCCACCCCCGCATGGTTACACTAGACACCCCTCGACTGAAAATTAGGAATAAGTGGAATTAAACTCTATAACCACTCAACTGCATTCCTTCTTCAGACCGTTAACTCACTAAATTGCATTCCCTTTCTAGGATTAACTGTTGACTCACTGACTGAAACCCCCTTCCCCCTCTTTATGATTAACTGTTAACTATCTTCACTTGCATTGCTGGACTCTTGGAGACTTGTGCTACATTTCTAATAAAATTCTCTGTCTCTCTGAGTTGATAGCACTGTCAGAAACAAACCTGCTAATTGCTGAGAAAACACCTGGTGGGGAAGTCAAACACCTTGATTCCTGTCACTGAGACAGCCTGTCACCTACTCAGGTATGGAAATGTGAAGCCCTGCTCTTCCCTCACATTCCTCCTTCCCTTATAAATCCCCAGCACTCCTGCCATATGGGAAACTGGTTGTTTCAGGGTGCCTATCCCAACTCCCTTGAGGACCTTCTCGAACAAATTCCTTTCATGTAAAGACAATTCCCATGATTCAGATTTCACTTTTTGGGTGTGAGCTAAAGACCCAAGTTAGTCATTTTCACTAGCTTGGAACCTTTTCAATTCTGTAGGAAAACTGCAGTTAGGTGTTCCTACTGGAATCAAACACATCCAGGGAGGGGAAAATTAATAATCTGAACACCTGACTGACATGTCTGTATCTGTTACAAGAACATTTGTAATGTATTCTGTGATTCTTTTTACTATTGCCTTGAATTGCTTATTTTACTTCCTCATGCATTCTTGTGTCACAGCCTCAAGAAGTTACGAATACTTTGAAATTATCATGTTTTTCTACACACACACAAAAGCAATGATCATGCTTTAAAATTCATTTCATTCCTAAACATATTCCATGGGACTAGGAAGTCAATGAAGTAATTTTTTGATAGAAATGATCTCAATAATATATTCCTTTACTCACTAGGCCAGAAAGTGAGCACTGGGAACCATTACCAACCCTCCTACCAAGAAGTTGCTTTGCTGGAGATTATAAAATCATCTTAGCTGCCATAATTTATCCCATGTTCATGACATGATACTTAAATAGCTTCACAGTCTGTAAATCTATAATTTAGAAACTGCACATACATTTTAAATTTATTTTTATTTTTTTATTGAGACAACAGTGGTTTACATCATTGTTTTACTTATGCATTGTTATAGTAAATGATTCATGGTATATGCTGTGGAGAAAGCAGCGTTTCTACATATAGGGCTTATGGAAGAGATTCACAGATTTGGGATTAAAGTAGATCTTAAATATCCAGTCCAGCTACCTTTACAAGGCTCGAATCCCCTCTACAACAGTCCCTCCTAGTCTTTGCTTGTCAATTTCTAGTAACAGAAAACTCAAAACCTCACAAGCTAGCTCTTTTGTATGTAATTCTGATACCCAATATCCTTTCTTATAATGAGATAGAGTCAGCTCTCTACAACTTGAACACTTCTAGTTTTGTATCCTCACTCAACAATGAAAAGGCCAACAGTTCTTCCACATAACACATCTGCAAATAAATTGTAATCAGTCACTCAGCTATGTCAACAAGGAAAATAAACACACCTATTTGCATGTCTACTCTACAAATAATTTAAATTATCTACATCAGTTTCCTTCACCCCTCTAATTTTCCTTCACAGTTCTGATATGCTTCTAAAAGTACACATCCATAAGTGGATTCTGTTTCTTGGTTAACTGTTATATTACTACAGCAGTGTAGAATAGAAAAGACTTCCTCTTCTATTCCAATATTGTGTCTATCAATGAGGCATTAATTTATTAACTAATATATTAGCTTTAGAATCACATGAACCTTCTACATTTTTCTTATAAAATATGCTCCATGTAAAGAGGTATGATCCTATATCCCTGAATCACACAAAGCATTGTAAACCACTGTTACCTCAGTAAAAAATACAAAATAAGAAAAAAAATAACACAAATAAATCCTTAATACCTATACTTTCAGACTGGGAAATTTTGAACCCTTTGTTTCTTATCTTTTTGATATAGTCTTTAGGAACAAGACTAATCTCTTCATTTGGGATTCCAATCCACATCAGTAATCCTATAAATTGATGCCTGTGCTGTTGAAATGTCTATGGCCAGGTGATTGGGGGTTATGGTGACCAAGGACAGAGTGAATCCGATTCATGCCACCAGACGCCTCGATCCAAGGTGGCATTACTCCATCATCAGCACTATTATGGGAAGGTTATTCATTCAGTTATAAATCCCACCTAGGGAATGTGAACTGGTCCAACCACTATGGAAAGCTGTATGGCGATTCCTCAAACTGCTAAACATGGAGCTTCCATACGACCCAGCAATCCCACTTTTGGGAATTTACCCAAAGGACACAAAAACACTAATCCAAAAGGATACATGCACCCATTATGTTCACTGCGGCACTGTTCACAATAGCAAAGGTATGGAAGCAACCCAGATGTCCAAAAATAGATGATTGGATCAAGAAGATGTGGTACATATAGACAATGGAATACTATTCAGCATGGAAAGAAGATAAACACATGCAATTTGCAGCGACATGGATGGAATTAGAGGGGATCATACTCAGTGAAATAAG